>JAWPHD010022944.1:0-23519 GCA_037043455.1 Cyrtodaria siliqua | reverse complement strand
ATATATTCAGTTCTTACAAATATATATTCAGTTCTTACACATATATATTCAGTTCTTACACATATATATTCCGTTCTTACACATATATACACATATATATTCCGTTCTTACTCATATATAATCCGTTCTTACACGTACATATTCGGTTCTTACACATATATATTCCGTTCTTACGCATATATATTCAGTTCTTACGCATATATAGTCCGTTCTTACGCATATATATTCAATTCTTAAGCATATATATTCAGTTCTTACGCATATATATTCAGTTCTTACGCATATATATTCAGTTCTTACACATATATATTCAGTTCTTACACATATATTCAGTTCTTACACATATATATTCACTACTTACACATATATATTCCGTTCTTACACATATATATTCCGTTCTTACACATATATATTCCGTTCTTACACATATATATTCCATTCTAACACGTACATATTCCGTTCTTACACATATATATTCCGTTCTTACACATATATATTCCGTTATTCCGCATATATATTCAGTTCTTACGCATATATATTCAGTTCTTACACATATATATTCAGTTCTTGCAAATATATATTCATTTTTTACACATATATATTCAGTTCTTACACATATATATTCAGTTCTTACACATATATATTCCTTTCTTATACATATATATTCAGTTCTTACACATATATATTCAGTTCTTACAAATATATATTCATTTTTTACACATATATATTCATTTCTTCCGCATATATATTCAGTTCTTACACATATATATTCCTTTCTTATACATATATATTCCGTTCTTAAACATATATAATCCGTTCTTACACATATATATTCCGTTCTTACACATATATATTCCGTTCTTACACGTACATATTCCGTTCTTACACTTATATATTCCGTTCTTACACATATATATTCCGTTCTTCCGCATATATATTCAGTTCTTACGCATATATATTAAGTACTTACACATATATATTCAGTTCTTACAAATATATATTCATTTTTTACACATATATATTCCGTTCTTACGCATATATATTCAGTTCTTACGCATATATAATCCGTTCTTACGCATATATATTCAGTTATTACGCATATATATTCAGTTCTTACGCATATATATTCAGTTCTTACGCATATATATTCAGTTCTTACACATATATATTCAGTTCTTACACATATATTCAGTTCTTACACATATATATTCAGTTCTTACACATATATATTCCGTTCTTACACATATTTATTCCGTTCTTACACATATATATTCCGTTCTTAGACATATATATTCAGTTCTTACACATATATATTCCGTTCTTACAAATATATAATCCGTTCTTACACGTACATATTCCGTTCTTACACATATATATTCAGTTCTTACACATATATATTCAGTTCTTACAAATATATATTCAGTTCTTACGCATATATATTCCGTTCTTACACATATATATTCCGTTCTTACGCATATATATTCTTACACATATATTCCGTTCTTACACATATATATTCAGTTCTTACACATATATATTCCCTTCTTACACATATATATTCAGTTCTTACACATATATATTCCGTTCTTACACATATATACTCATATATATTCCGGTCTTACACATTTATATTCCGTTCTTGCACAAATATATTCCGTTCTTACACATATATATTCAGTACTTACACATATATATTCCGTTCTTACAAATATATATTCCGTTCTTACACATATATATTCCGTTCTTACACATATATATTACGTTGTTACACATATATATTCAATTCTTACGCATATATATTCCGTTCTTACGCATATATATTCCGTTCTTACGCATATATGTTCAGTTCTTACGCATATATATTCAGTTTTACGCATATATATTCAGTTCTTACACATATATATTCAGTTCTTACACATATATATTCCGTACTTACACATATTTATTCCGTTCTTACACATATATATTCCGTTCTTACAAATATATATTCAGTTCTTACACATATATATTCACTTCTTACACATATATATTCAGTTCTTACACATATATATTCAGTTCTTACACATAAATACACATATATATTCCGTTCTTACACATATATATTCCGTTCTTACACGTACATATTCCGTTCTTACACATATATATTCCATTCTTACACATATATATTCCGTTCTTCCGCATATATATTCAGTTCTTACGCATATATATTCAGTTCTTACACATATATATTCAGTTCTTACACATATATATTCATTTCTTACACATATATATTCAGTTCTTACACATATATATTCATTTCTTACACATATATATTCCGTTCTTACACATATATATTCCCTTCTTACACGTATATATTCCCTTCTTACACGTATATATTCCGTTCTTACACATATATATTCCGTTCTTACACATATATTCTTACACATATATTCCGTTCTTACACATATATATTCAATTCTTACACATATATATTCTGTTCTTACATATATATATTCCGTTCTTACGCATATATATTCAGTTCTTACGCATATATAATCCGTTCTTACGCATATATATTCAGTTCTTACGCATATATATTCAGTTCTTACGCATATATATTCAGTTCTTACGCATATATATTCAGTTCTTACACATATATATTAAGTTCTTACACATATATATTCAGTTCATACACATATATTCAGTTCTTACACATATATATTCAGTTCTTACACATATAGATTCCGTTCTTACACATATTTATTCCGTTCTTACACGTACATATTCAGTTCTTACACATATATATTCAGTTCTTACACATATATATTCAGTTCCTACGCATATATATTCCGTTCTTACACATATATTCCGTTCTTACACATATATATTCAGTTCTTACACATATATATTCCCTTCTTACACATATATATTCAGTTCTTAAACATATATATTCCGTTCTTACACATATATACACATATATATTCCGTTCTTACACATATATATTCCGTTCTTACACAAATATATTCCGTTCTTACACATATATATTCAGTACTTACACATATATATTCCGTTCTTACACATATATTTTCCGTTCTTACACATATATATTCCGTTCTTACACATATATATTCCGTTGTTACACATATATATTCAGTTCTTACGCATATATATTCCGTATTTACACATATATATTCCGTTCTTACGCATATATATTCAATTCTTACGCATATATATTCATTTCTTACACATATATGTTCAGTTCTTACGCATATATATTCAGTTTTACGCATTTATATTCAGTTCTTACGCATAT
The DNA here is from genome assembly GCA_037043455.1 of Cyrtodaria siliqua. NCBI lineage: Eukaryota > Metazoa > Mollusca > Bivalvia > Adapedonta > Hiatellidae > Cyrtodaria > Cyrtodaria siliqua. The sequence goes on along the minus strand of JAWPHD010022944.1, from coordinate 20,227 downwards.
ATATTCAGTTCTTACACATATATATTCAGTTCTTACACATATATATTCCGTTCTTACACATATTTACTCCGTTCTTACACAAAAATATTCCGTTCTTACACATATATATTCAGTTCTTACATATATATATTCACTTCTTACACATATCTATTCAGTTCTTACACATATATATTCCGTTCTCACACATATATACACATATATATTCCGTTCTTACACATATATATTCCGTTCTTACACATATATATTCCCTTTTTACACATATATATTTCGTTCTTACACATATATATTCCGTTCTTACACATATATATTCTTATACATATATTCCGTTCTTACACATATATATTCAATTCTTACACATATATATTCCGTTCTTACACATATATATTCCGTTCTTAGGCATATATATTCAGTTCTTACGCATATATAATCCGTTCTGACGCAAATATATTCAGTCCTTACGCATATATATTCAGTTCTTACGCATATATATTCAGTTCTTACGCATATATATTCAGTTCTTACGCATATATATTCAGTTCTTACACATATATATTCAGTTCTTACACATATATTCAGTTCTTACACATATATTCAGTTCTTACACATATATATTCAGTTCTTACACATATATATTCCGTTCTTACACATATTTATTCCGTTCTTACACATATATATTCCGTTCTTACACATATATATTCAGTTCTTACACATATATATTCCGTTCTAACAAATATATAATCCGTTCTTACACGGACATATTCCGTTCTTACACATATATATTCAGTTTTTACACATATATATTCAGTTCTTACACATATATATTCAGTTCTTACGCATATATATTCCGTTCTTACACATATATATTCCGTTCTTACGCATATATATTCTTACACATATATTACGTTCTTACACATATATATTCAGTTCTTACACATATATATTCCGTTCTTACACATATATATTCAGTTCTTACGCATATATATTCAGTTCTTACTCATATATATTCCGTTCTTACGCATAAATATTCAGTTCTTACGCATATATATTCAGTTCTTATGCATATATATTCAGTACTTACGCATATATATTCAGTTCTTACGGATATATATTCAGTTCTTACACATATATATTCAGTTCTTACACATATATATTTAGTTCTTACACCTATATATTCCGTTCTTACACATATATATTCCGTTCTTACACATATATATATCGTTCTTACACATATATATTCAGTTCTTACACATATATATTCACTTCTTAGACATATATATTCCGTTCTTAAACATATATATTCCGTTCTTACACATATATATTCCATTCTTACGCATATATATTCAGTTCTTACGCATATATATTCAGTTCTTACACATATATATTCAATTCTTGCAGATATATATTCAGTTCTTACGCATATATATTCAGTTCTTACGCATATATATTCATTTCTTACACATATATGTTCAGTTCTTACACATATATATTCCGTTCTTACAAATACATATTCCGTTCTTACACATATATATTCCGTTCTTACACATATATATTCCGTTCTTATAAATATATATTCACTTCTTACACATATATATTCACTTCTTACACATATATATTCCGTTCTTACACATATATACACATATATATTCCGTTCTTACACATATATATTCCGTTCTTACACGTACATATTCCGTTCTTACACATATATATTCCGTTCTTACGCATATATATTCAGTTCTTACGCATATATAATCCGTTCTTACGCATATATATTCAGTTCTTACGCATATATATTCAGTTCTTACGCATATATATTCAGTTCTTACGCATATATATTCAGTTCTTACACATATATATTCAGTTCTTACACATATATTCAGTTCTTACACATATATATTCAGTTCTTTCACATATAAATTCCGTTCTTACACATATTTATTCCGTTCTTACACATATATATTCCGTTCTTACACATATATATTCAGTTCTTACACATATATATTCCGTTCTTACAAATATATAATCCATTCTTACAAGTACATATTCCGTTCTTACACATATATATTCAGTTTTTACACATATATATTCAGTTCTTACACATATATATTCAATTCTTACGCATATATATTCCGTTCTTACACATATATATTCCGTTCTTACGCATATATATTCTTACACATATATTCCGTTCTTACACATATATATTCAGTTCTTACACATATATATTCCGTTCTTACACATATATATTCAGTTCTTACGCATATATATTCAGTTCTTACTCATATATATTCCGTTTTTACGCATAAATATTCAGTTCTTACGCATATATATTCAGTTCTTATGCATATATATTCATTACTTACGCATATATATTCAGTTCTTACGCATATATATTCAGTTCTTACACATATATATTCAGTTCTTACACATATATATTCAGTTCTTACGCATATATATTCCGTTCTTACACATATATATTCCGTTCTTACGCATATATATTCTTACACATATATTCCGTTCTTACACATATATATTCAGTTCTTACACATATATATTCCCTTCTTACACATATATATTCAGTTCTTAAACATATATATTCCGTTCTTACACATATATACACATATATATTCCGTTCTTACACATATATATTCCGTTCTTACACAAATATATTCCGTTCTTACACATATATATTCAGTACTTACACATATATATTCCGTTCTTACACATATATATTCCGTTCTTACACATATATATTCCGTTCTTACACATATATATTCCGTTGTTACACATATCAGTTCTTACGCATATATATTCCGTTCTTACACATATATATTCCGTTCTTACGCATATATATTCAATTCTTACGCATATATATTCATTTCTTACACATATATGTTCAGTTCTTACGCATATATATTCAGTTTTACGCATTTATATTCAGTTCTTACGCATATATATTCAGTTCTTACACATATATATACAGTTCTTACACATATATATTCCGTTTTTACACATATTTACTCCGTTCTTACACAAAAATATTCCGTTCTTACACATATATATTCAGTTCTTACATATATATATTCACTTCTTACACATATCTATTCAGTTCTTACACATATATATTCCGTTCTCACACAAATATACACATATATATTCCGTTCTTACACATATATATTCCGTTCTTACACATATATATTCCCTTTTTACACATATATATTTCGTTCTTACACATATATATTCCGTTCTTACACATATATATTCTTATACATATATTCCGTTCTTACACATATATATTCAATTCTTACACATATATATTCCGTTCTTACACATATATATTCCGTTCTTAGGCATATATATTCAGTTCTTACGCATATATAATCCGTTCTTTCGCAAATATATTCAGTTCTTACGCATATATATTCAGTTCTTACGCATATACATTCAGTTCTTACGCATATATATTCAGTTCTTACACATATATATTCAGTTCTTACACATATATTCAGTTCTTACACATATATATTCAGTTCTTACACATATATATTCCGTTCTTACACATATTTATTCCGTTCTTACACATATATATTCCGTTCACACATATATATTCAGTTCTTACACATATATATTCCGTTCTAACAAATATATAATCCGTTCTTACACGGACATATTCCGTTCTTACACATATATATTCAGTTTTTACACATATATATTCAGTTCTTACACATATATATTCAGTTCTTACGCATATATATTCCGTTCTTACACATATATATTCCGTTCTTACGCATATATATTCTTACACATATATTACGTTCTTACACATATATATTCAGTTCTTATGCATATATATTCAGTACTTACGCATATATATTCAGTTCTTACGCATATATATTCAGTTCTTACACATATATATTCAGTTCTTACACATATATATTCAGTTTTTACACATATATATTCCGTTCTTACACATATATATTCCGTTCTTACACATATATATATCGTTCTTACACATATATATTCAGTTCTTACACATATATATTCACTTCTTAGACATATATATTCCGTTCTTAAACATATATATTCCGTTCTTACACATATATATTCCATTCTTACGCATATATATTCAGTTCTTATGCATATATATTCAGTTCTTACACATATATATTCATTTATTACACATATATGTTCAGTTCTTACACATATATATTCCGTTCTTACAAATACATATTCCGTTCTTACACATATATATTCCGTTCTTACACATATATATTCCGTTCTTATAAATATATATTCAGTTCTTACACATATATATTCACTTCTTACACATATATATTCCGTTCTTACACATATATACACATATATATTCCGTTCTTACACATATATATTCCGTTCTTACACGTACATATTCCGTTCTTACACATATATATTCCGTTCTTACGCATATATATTCAGTTCTTACGCATATATAATCCGTTCTTACGCATATATATTCAGTTCTTACGCATATATATTCAGTTCTTACGCATATATATTCAGTTCTTACGCATATATATTCAGTTCTTACGCATATATATTCAGTTCTTACACATATATATTCAGTTCTTACACATATATTCAGTTCTTACACATATATATTCAGTTCTTTCACATATAAATTCCGTTCTTACACATATTTATTCCGTTCTTACACATATATATTCCGTTCTTACACATATATATTCAGTTCTTACACATATATATTCCGTTCTTACAAATATATAATCCATTCTTACAAGTACATATTCCGTTCTTACACATATATATTCAGTTTTTACACATATATATTCAGTTCTTACACATATATATTCAATTCTTACGCATATATATTCCGTTCTTACACATATATATTCCGTTCTTACGCATGTATATTCTTACATATATATTCCGTTCTTACACATATATATTCAGTTCTTACACATATATATTCCGTTCTTACACATATATATTCAGTTCTTACGCATATATATTCAGTTCTTACTCATATATATTCCGTTTTTACGCATAAATATTCAGTTCTTACGCATATATATTCAGTTCTTATGCATATATATTCAGTACTTACGCATATATATTCAGTTCTTACGCATATATATTCAGTTCTTACACATATATATTCCGTTCTTACACATATATATTCAGTTCTTACACATATATATTCCGTTCTTACAAATATATAATCCATTCTTACAAGTACATATTCCGTTCTTACACATATATATTCAGTTTTTACACATATATATTCAGTTCTTACACCTATATATTCAATTCTTACGCATATATATTCCGTTCTTACGCATATATATTCTTACACATATATTCCGTTCTTACACATATATATTCAGTTCTTACACATATATATTCCGTTCTTACACATATATATTCAGTTCTTACGCATATATATTCAGTTCTTACTCATATATATTCCGTTTTTACGCATAAATATTCAGTTCTTACGCATATATATTCAGTTCTTATGCATATATAATCAGTACTTACGCATATATATTCAGTTCTTACGCATATATATTCAGTTCTTACGCATATATATTCAGTTCTTACACATATATATTCAGTTCTTACACATATATTTTCAGTTCTTACACATATATATTCAGGTCTTACACATATATATTCCGTTCTTACTCATATATATTCCGTTCTTACACATATATATTCCGTTCTTACACATATATATTCAGTTCTTACACATATATATTCACTTCTTAGACATATATATTCCGTTCTTAAACATATATATTCCATTCTTACACATATATATTCCATTCTTACGCATATATATTCAGTTCTTACGCATATATATTCAGTTCTTACACATATATATTCAATTCTTGCAGATATATATTCAGTTCTTACGCATATATATTCAGTTCTTACGCATATATATTCATTTCTTACACATATATGTTCAGTTCTTACACATATATATTCCGTTCTTACAAGTACATATTCCGTTCTTACACATATATATTCCGTTCTTACACATATATATTCCGTTCTTATAAATATATATTCAGTTCTTACACATATATATTCACTTCTTACACATATATATTCCGTTCTTACACATATATACACATATATATTCCGTTCTTACACATATATATTCCGTTCTTACACGTACATATTCCGTTCTTACACATATATATTCCGTTCTTACGCATATATATTCAGTTCTTACGCATATATAATCCGTTCTTACGCATATATATTCAGTTCTTACGCATATATTTTCAGTTCTTACGCATATATATTCAGTTCTTACGCATATATATTCAGTTCTTACGCATATATATTCAGTTCTTACACATATATATTCAGTTCTTACACATATATTCAGTTCTTACACATATATATTCAGTTCTTTCACATATAAATTCCGTTCTTACACATATTTATTCCGTTCTTACACATATATATTCCGTTCTTACACATATATATTCCGTTCTTACACATATATATTCCGTTTTACAAATATATAATCCATTCTTACACGTACATATTCCGTTCTTACACATATATATTCAGTTTTTACACATATATATTCAGTTCTTACACATATATATTCAATTCTTACGCATATATATTCCGTTCTTACACATATATATTCCGTTCTTACGCATATATATTCTTACACATATATTCCGTTCTTACACATATATATTCAGTTCTTACACATATATATTCCGTTCTTACACATATATATTCAGTTTTTACTCATATATATTCAGTTCTTACTCATATATATTCCGTTTTTACGCATAAATATTCAGTTATTACGCATATATATTCAGTTCTTATGCATATATATTCAGTACTTACGCATATATATTCAGTTCTTACGCATATATATTCAGTTCTTACGCATATATATTCAGTTCTTACACATATATATTCAGTTCTTACACATATATATTCAGTTCTTACACATATATATTCAGGTCTTACACATATATATTCCGTTCTAACTCATATATATTCCGTTCTTACACATATATATTCCGTTCTTACACATATATATTCAGTTCTTACACATATATATTCACTTCTTAGACATATATATTCCGTTCTTAAACATATATATTCCATTCTTACACATATATATTCCATTCTTACGCATATATATTCAGTTCTTACGCATATATATTCAGTTCTTACACATATATATTCAATTCTTGCAGATATATATTCAGTTGTTACGCATATATAATCAGTTCTTACGCATATATATATTTATTTCTTACACATATATGTTCAGTTCTTACACATATATATTCCGTTCTTACAAGTACATATTCCGTTCTTACACATATATATTCCGTTCTTACACATATATATTCCGTTCTTATAAATATATATTCAGTTCTTACACATATATATTTTCACTTCTTACACATATATATTCATTTCTTACACATATATTCCGTTCTTAAACATATATACACATATATATTCCGTTCTTACGCATATATATTCAGTTCTTACACATATATATTCAGTTCTTGCATATATATATTCAGTTCTTACGCATATATATTCAGTTATTACGCATATATATTCATTTCTTACACATATATGTTCAGTTATTACACATATATTTTCCGTTCTTACAAGTACATATTCCGTTCTTACACATATATATTCCGGTCTTACACATATATATTCCGTTCTTATAAATATATATTCAGTTCTTACACATATATATTCACTTCTTACACATATATTAAGTTCTTACACATATATATTCAGTTCTTACACATATATACACATATATATTCCGTTCTTACACATATATATTCCGTTCTTACACGTACATATTCCGTTCTTACACATATATATTCCGTTCTTACACATATATATTCCATTCTTCCGCATATATATTCAGTTCTTACGCATATATATTCAGTTCTTACACATATATATTCAGTTCTTACACATATATATTCTGTTCTTACACATATATATTCCGTTCTTACACATATATACAGATATATATTCCGTACTAACACATATATATTCAGTTCTTACACATATATTCAGTTCTTACACGTATATATTCAGTTCTTACACAAATATATATTCCGTTCTTACACATATTTATTCCGTTCTTACACATATATATTCCGTTCTTACACATATATATTCAGTTCTTACACATATATATTCCGTTCTTACAAATATATAATCCGTTCTTACACATACATATTCCGTTCTTACACATATATATTCAGTTTTTACACATATATATTTAGTTCTTACACATATATATTCAGTTCTTACGCATATATATTCCGTTCTTACACATATATATTCCGTTCTTACGCATATATATTCTTACACATATATTCCGTTCTTACACATATATATTCAGTTCTTACACATATATATTCCGTTTTTACACATATATATTCAGTTTTTACACATATATATTCAGTTCTTACACATATATATTCAGTTCTTACGCATATATATTCCGTTCTTACACATATATATTCCGTTCTTACGCATATATATTCTTACACATATATTACGTTCTTACACATATATATTCAGTTCTTATGCATATATATTCAGTACTTACGCATATATATTCAGTTCTTACGCATATATATTCAGTTCTTACACATATATATTCAGTTCTTACACATATATATTCAGTTTTTACACATATATATTCCGTTCTTACACATATATATTCCCGTTCTTACACATATATATATCGTTCTTACACATATATATTCAGTTCTTACACATATATATTCACTTCTTAGACATATATATTCCGTTCTAAACATATATATTCCGTTCTTACACATATAGTATTCCATTCTTACGCATATATATTCAGTTCTTATGCATATATATTCAGATTCTTACACATATATATTCATTTCTTACACATATATGTTCAGTTCTTACACATATATATTCCGTTCTTACAAATACATATTCCGTTCTTACACATATATATTCCGTTCTTACACATATATATTCCGTTCTTATAAATATATATTCAGTTCTTACACATATATATTCACTTTACACATATATATTCCGTTCTTACACAATACACATATATATTCCGTTCTTACACATATATATTCCGTTCTTACACGTACATATTCGTTCTTACACATATATATTCCGTTCTTACGCATATATATTCAGTTCTTACGCATATATAATCCGTTCTTACGCATATATATTCAGTTCTTACGCATATATATTCAGTTCTTACGCATATATATTCAGTTCTTACGCATATATAATTCCAGTTCTTACGCATATATATTCAGTTCTTTACACATATATATTCAGTTCTTACACATATATTCAGTTCTTACACATATATATCAGTTTCTTTCACATATAAATTCCGTTCTTACACATATTATTCAGTTCTTACACATATATATTCCGTTCTTACACATATATATTCAGTTCTTACACATATATATCCGTTCTTACAAATATATAATCCATTCTTACAAGTACATATTCCGTTCTTACACATATATATTCAGTTTTTACACATATATATTCAGTTCTTACACCTTATATTTCAATTCTTACGCATATATATTCCGTCTTACACATATATATTCCGTTCTTACGCATGTATATTCTTACATATATATTCCGTTCTTACACATATATATTCAGTTCTTACACATATATATTCCGTTCTTACACATATAATATTCAGTTCTTACGCATATATATTCAGTTCTTACTCATATATATTCGCGTTTTTACGCATAAATATTCAGTTCTTACGCATATATATTCAGTTCTTATGCATATATATTCAGTACTTACGCATTATATATTCAGTTCTTACGCATATATATTCAGTTCTTACACATATATATTCCGTTCTTACACATATATATTCAGTTCTTACACATATATATTCCGTTCTTACAAATATATATCCATTCTTACAAGTACATATTCCGTTCTTACACATATATATTCCATTCTTACGCATATATATTCAGTTCTTATGCATATATATTCAGTTCTTACACATATATATTCATTTCTTACACATATATGTTCAGTTCTTACACATATATATTCCGTTCTTACAAATACATTTCCGTTCTTACACATATATATTCCGTTCTTACACATATATATTCCGTTCTTTATAAATATATATTCAGTTTCTTACACAGTATATATTCACTTCTACACATATATATTCCGTTCTTACACATATATACACATATATATTTCCGTTCTTACACATATATATTTCCGTTCTTACACGTACATATTCGTTCTTACACATATATATTCCGTTTCTTGACGCATATGTATATTCAGTTCTTACGCAATATATAATCCGTTCTTACGCATATATATTCAGTTCTTACGCATATATATTCAGTTCTTACGCATATATATTCAGTTCTTACGCATATATTCAGTTCTTACGCATATATATTCAGTTCTTTACACATATATATTCAGTTCTTACACATATATTCAGTTCTTACACATATATATTCAGTTCTTTACATATAAGTTCCGTTCTTACACAATATTTATTCCGTTCTTACACATATATATTCCGTTCTTACACATATATATTCAGTTCTTACAACATATATATTCCGTTCTTACAAATATATAATCCTCATTCTTACAGAGTACATATTCCGTTCTTACACATATATATTCAGTTTTTACACAAATATATTCAGTTCTTACACATATATATTCAATTCTTACGCATATATAATTCCCGTTCTTACACATATATATTCCGTTCTTACGCATGTATATTCTCTACATATATATTCCGTTCTTACACATATATATTCAGTTCTACACATATATATTCCGTTCCTTACACATATATATTCAGATTCTTACGCATATATATTCAGTTCTTACTCATATATATTCCGTTTTTTAACGCATAAATATTCAGATTCTTAACGCATATATATTCAGTTCCTATGCATATATATTCAGTACTTACGCATATATATTCAGTTCTTACGCATATATATTCCGTTCTTTACACATATATATTCAGTTCTTACACATATATATTCCGTTCTTACAAATATATAATCCATTCTTACAAGTACATATTCCGTTCTTACACATATCTATTCAGTTTTTACACATATATAATTCAGTTCTTACATCCTATATATTCAATTCTTAACGCATATATATTCCGTTCTTACGCAATATATATTCTTACACATATATTCCGTTCTTACACATATATATTCAGTTCTTACACATATATATTCCGTTCTTACACATATATATTCAGTTCTTACGCATATATATTCAGTTCTTACTCATATATATTCCGTTTTTACGCATAAATATTCAGTTCTTACGCATTATATTCAGTTCTTATGCATATATAATCAGTACTTACGCATATATATTCAGTTCTTACGCATATATAGTTTCAGTTCTTACGCATATATATTCAGTTCTCTACACATAATATATTCGTTCTTACACATATATTTTCAGTTCTTACCACATATATATTCAGGTCTTACACATATATATTCCGTTCTTACTCATATATATTCCGTTCTTACACACTATATATTCCGTTCTTACACATATATATTCAGTTCTTTACACAATTATATTCACTTCTTAGGACATATATATTCCGTTCTTAAACATATATATGTCATTTCTTACACATATATATTCCATTCTTACGCATATATATTCAGTTCTTACGCATATATATTCAGTTCTTACACATATATATTCAATTACTTGCAGATATATACTCAGTTCTGACGCATATATATTCAGTTCTTACGCATATATATTCATTTCTTACACATATATGTTCAGTTCTTACACATATATATTCCGTTCTTACAAGTACATATTCCGTTCTTACACATATATATTCCGTTCTTACACATATATATTCCGTTCTTATAAATATAATATTCAGTTCTTACACTATATATATTCACTTCTTACACATATATATTCGTTCTTACACATATATACACATATATATTCCGTTCTTACACATATATATTCCGTTCTTACACGTACATATTCCGTTCTTACACATATATATTCCGTTCTACGCATATATATTCAGTTCCTTACGCATATATAATCCGTTCTTAACGCATATATATTCAGTTCTTACGCATATATATTCAGTTCTTACGCATATATATTCAGTTCTTACGCATATATATTCAGTTCTTACGCATATATATTCAGTTCTTACACATATATATTCAGTTCTTACACATATTTCAGTTCTTACACATATATATTCAGTTCTTTCACATATAAATTCCGTTCTTACACATATTTATTCCGTTCTTACACATATATATTCCGTTCTTACACATATATATGTTCAGTTCTACACATATATATTCGTTCTTACAATATATAATCCTTCTACAAGTACATATTCCGTTCATACACATATATATTCAGTTTTTACACATATATATTCAGTTCTTACACATATATATTCAATTCTTACGCATATATATTCCGTTCTTACACATATATATTCCGTTCTTACGCATGTATATATTCTTACATATATTATTCCGTTCTTACACATATATATTCAGTTCTTACACATATATATTCCATTCTTACACATATATATTCAGTTCTCTACGCATATACGTAGTCAGTTCTTACTCATATATATTCCGTCTTTTACGCATAAATATTCAGTTCTTACGCATATATATTCAGTTCTTATGCATATATATTCAGTACTTACGCATATATATTCAGTTCTTTACGCATATATATTTCAGTTCTTACACATATATATTCCGTTCTTACACATATATATTCAGTTCTTACACATATATATTCCGTTCTTACAAATATATAATCCATTCTTACAAGTACATATTCCGTTCTACACATATATATTCAGTTCTTTACACATATATATTCAGTTCTTACACCTATATAATTCAATTCTTTACGCATATATATTCCGTTCTTACGCATATATATTCTTACACATATATTCCGTTCTTTACACATATATATTCAGTTCTTACACATATATATTCCGTTCTTACACATATATATTCAGTTCTTACGCATATATATTCAGTTCTTACTCATATATATTCCGTTTTACGCATAAATATTCAGTTCTTACGCATATATATCAGATTCTTATGCATATTATATATTCAGTTCTTACGCATATATATTCAGTTCTTACACATATATATTCAGTTCTTACACATATATTTTCAGTTCTTACACATATATATTCAGGTCTTACACATATATATTCCGTTCTTACTCATATATATTCCGTTCTTACACATATATATTCCGTTCTTACACATATATATTCAGTTCTTACACATATATATTCACTTCTTAGACATATATATTCCGTTCTTAAACATATATATTCCATTCTTACACATATATATTCCATTCTTACGCATATATATTCAGTTCTTACGCATATATATTCAGTTCTTACACATATATATTCAATTCTTGCAGATATATATTCAGTTCTTACGCATATATATTCAGTTCTTACGCATATATATTCATTTCTTACACATATATGTTCAGTTCTTACACATATATATTCCGTTCTTACAAGTACATATTCCGTTCTTACACATATATATTCCGTTCTTACACATATATATTCCGTTCTTATAAATATATATTCAGTTCTTACACATATATATTCACTTCTTACACATATATATTCCGTTCTTACACATATATACACATATATATTCCGTTCTTACACATATATATTCCGTTCTTACACGTACATATTCCGTTCTTACACATATATATTCCGTTCTTACGCATATATATTCAGTTCTTACGCATATATAATCCGTTCTTACGCATATATATTCAGTTCTTACGCATATATTTTCAGTTCTTACGCATATATATTCAGTTCTTACGCATATATATTCAGTTCTTACGCATATATATTCAGTTCTTACACATATATATTCAGTTCTTACACATATATTCAGTTCTTACACATATATATTCAGTTCTTTCACATATAAATTCCGTTCTTACACATATTTATTCCGTTCTTACACATATATATTCCGTTCTTACACATATATATTCCGTTCTTACACATATATATTCCGTTTTACAAATATATAATCCATTCTTACACGTACATATTCCGTTCTTACACATATATATTCAGTTTTTACACATATATATTCAGTTCTTACACATATATATTCAATTCTTACGCATATATATTCCGTTCTTACACATATATATTCCGTTCTTACGCATATATATTCTTACACATATATTCCGTTCTTACACATATATATTCAGTTCTTACACATATATATTCCGTTCTTACACATATATATTCAGTTTTTACTCATATATATTCAGTTCTTACTCATATATATTCCGTTTTTACGCATAAATATTCAGTTATTACGCATATATATTCAGTTCTTATGCATATATATTCAGTACTTACGCATATATATTCAGTTCTTACGCATATATATTCAGTTCTTACGCATATATATTCAGTTCTTACACATATATATTCAGTTCTTACACATATATATTCAGTTCTTACACATATATATTCAGGTCTTACACATATATATTCCGTTCTAACTCATATATATTCCGTTCTTACACATATATATTCCGTTCTTACACATATATATTCAGTTCTTACACATATATATTCACTTCTTAGACATATATATTCCGTTCTTAAACATATATATTCCATTCTTACACATATATATTCCATTCTTACGCATATATATTCAGTTCTTACGCATATATATTCAGTTCTTACACATATATATTCAATTCTTGCAGATATATATTCAGTTGTTACGCATATATAATCAGTTCTTACGCATATATATATTTATTTCTTACACATATATGTTCAGTTCTTACACATATATATTCCGTTCTTACAAGTACATATTCCGTTCTTACACATATATATTCCGTTCTTACACATATATATTCCGTTCTTATAAATATATATTCAGTTCTTACACATATATATTTTCACTTCTTACACATATATATTCATTTCTTACACATATATTCCGTTCTTAAACATATATACACATATATATTCCGTTCTTACGCATATATATTCAGTTCTTACACATATATATTCAGTTCTTGCATATATATATTCAGTTCTTACGCATATATACACATATATATTCCGTACTTACACATATATATTCCGTTCTTACACGTACATATTCCGTTCTTACACATATATATTCCGTTCTTACACATATATATTCCATTCTTCCGCATATATATTCAGTTCTTACGCATATATATTCAGTTCTTACACATATATATTCAGTTCTTACACATATATATTCTGTTCTTACACATATATATTCCGTTCTTACACATATATACAGATATATATTCCGTACTAACACATATATATTCAGTTCTTACACATATATTCAGTTCTTACACGTATATATTCAGTTCTTACACAAATATATATTCCGTTCTTACACATATTTATTCCGTTCTTACACATATATATTCCGTTCTTACACATATATATTCAGTTCTTACACATATATATTCCGTTCTTACAAATATATAATCCGTTCTTACACATACATATTCCGTTCTTACACATATATATTCAGTTTTTACACATATATATTTAGTTCTTACACATATATATTCAGTTCTTACGCATATATATTCCGTTCTTACACATATATATTCCGTTCTTACGCATATATATTCTTACACATATATTCCGTTCTTACACATATATATTCAGTTCTTACACATATATATTCCGTTTTTACACATATATATTCAGTTCTTACGCATATACATGTATATTCAGTTCTTACTCATATATATTCCGTTCTTACGCATAAATATTCCGTTTTTACACATATATATTCAGTTCTTATGCATATATATTCAGTACTTACGCATATATATTCAGTTCTTACGCATATATATTCAGTTCTTACGCATATATATTCAGTTCTTACACATATATATTCAGTTCTTACACATATATATTCAGTTCTTACACATATATATTCAGTTCTTACACATATATATTCCATTCTTACAAATATATATTCCGTTCTTACACATATATATTCCGTTCTTAAACATATATATTCAGTTCTTACACATATATATTCACTTCTTAGACATATATATTCCGTTTTTAAACATATATATTCCGTTCTTATAAATATATATTCAGTTCTAACACATATATATTCACTTCTTACACATATATATTCAGTTCTTACACATATATATTCCGTTCTTAAACATATATACACATATATATTCCGTTCTTACGTATATATATTCAGTTCTTACACATATATATTCAGTTCTTGCAGATATATATTCAGTTCTTACGCATATATATTCAGTTCTTACGCATATATATTCATTTTTTTACACATATATGTTCAGTTCTTACACATATATATTCCGTTCTTACAAGTACATATTCCGTTCTTACACATATATATTCCGTTCTTACACATATATATTCCGTTCTTATACATATATATTCCGTTCTTACACATATATATTCAGTTCTTACGCATATATATTCAGTTCTTACTCATATATATTCCGTTTTTTACGCATAAATATTCCGTTCCTACGCATATATATTCCGTTCTTACACATATATATTCAGTTCTTACACATATATATTCACTTCTTAGACATATATATTCCGTTCTTAAACATATATATTCCATTCTTACACATATATATTCCATTCTTACGCATATATATTCAGTTCTTACGCATATATATTCAGTTCTTACACATATATATTCAATTCTTGCAGATATATATTCAGTTCTTACGCATATATATTCAGTTCTTACGCATATATATTCATTTCTTACACATATATGTTCAGTTCTTACGCATATATATTGAGTTTTACGCATATATATTCAGTTCTTACACATATATATTCAGTTCTTACACATATATATTCCGTTCTTACACATATATATTCAGTTCTTACACATATATATTCACTTCTTACACATATATATTCAGTTCTTACACATATATATTCCGTTCTTACACATAAATACACATATATATTCCGCTCTTACACATATATATTCCGTTCTTACACGTACATATTCCGTTCTTACACATATATATTCCGTTCTTACACATATATATTCCGTTCTTACACAAATATATTCCGTTCTTACACATATATATTCAGTACTTACACATATATATTCCGTTCTTACACATATATATTCCGATTTACACATATATATTCCGTTCTTACACATATATTTTCCGTTGTTACACATATATATTCAGTTCTTACGCATATATATTCCGTTCTTACACATATATATTCCGTTCTTACGCATATATATTCAATTCTTACGCATATATATTCATTTCTTACACATATATGTTCAGTTCTTACGCATATATATTCAGTTTTACGCAATTATATTCAGTTCTTACGGATATATAATCAGTTCTTACACATATATATTCAGTTCTTACACATATATATTCCGTTCTTACACATATTTACTCCGTTCTTACACAAAAATATCCGTTCTTACACATATATATTCAGTTCTTACATATATATATTCACTTCTTACACAAATATATTTAGTTCTTACACATATATATTCCGTTCTCACACATATATACACATATATATTCCGTTCTTACACATATATATTCCGTTCTTACACGTACATATTCCGTTCTTACACATATATTCCGTTCTTACACATATATATTCCGTTCTTTTGCATATATATTCAGT
This sequence comes from Cyrtodaria siliqua, assembly GCA_037043455.1. Taxonomy (NCBI): domain Eukaryota; kingdom Metazoa; phylum Mollusca; class Bivalvia; order Adapedonta; family Hiatellidae; genus Cyrtodaria; species Cyrtodaria siliqua. The sequence continues at coordinate 2,310 of JAWPHD010022944.1, read as the reverse complement.
TCTTACGCATATATATTCAGTTCTTACACATATATATTCAGTTCTTACAAATATATATTCATTTCTTACACATATATATTCAGTTCTTACACATATATATTCATTTCTTGCACATATATATTCCGTTTTTACACATATATATTCCGTTCTTACACATATATATTCCGTTCTTACACATATATATTCCCTTCTTACACATATATATTCCGTTCTTACACATATATATTCCGTTCTTACACATATATATTCTTATACATATAGTCCGTTCTTACACATATATATTCAATTCTTACACATATATATTCCGTTCTTACACAAATATATATTCCGTTCTTACGCATATATATTCAGTTCTTACGCATATATAATCCGTTCTTACGCATATATATTCAGTTCTTACGCATATATATTCAGTTCTTACGCATATATATTCAGTTCTTACGCATATATATTCAGTTCTTACACATATATATTCAGTACTTACGCATAAATATTCAGTTCTTACGCATATATATACAGTTCTTACACATATATATTCAGTTCTTACACATATATATTCAGTTCTTACACATATATATATTCCGTTCTTACACATATATATTTCGTTCTTACACATATATATATCGTTCTTACACATATATATTCAGTTCGTACACATATATATTCACTTCTTAGACATATATATTCCGTTCTTAAACATATATATTCCGTTCGTACACATATATATTCCATTCTTACGCATATATATTCAGTTCTTACGCATATATATTCAGTTCTTACACATATATATTCAATCCTTGCAGATATATATTCAGTTCTTACGCATATATATTCAGTTCTTACGCATATATATTCATTTCTTACACATATATGTTCAGTTCTTACACATATATATTCCGTTCTTACAAGTACATATTCCGTTCTTACACATATATATTCCGTTCTTGCACATATATATTCCGTTCTTATAAATATATATTCAGTTCTTACACATATATATTCACTTCTTACACATATATATTCAGTTCTTACACATATATATTCCGTTCTTACACATATATACACATATATATTCCGTTCTTACGCATATATATTCAGTTCTTACACATATATATTCAGTTTTTGCAGATATATATTCAGTTCTTACGCATATATATTTAGTTCTTAGGCATATATATTCATTTCTTACACATATATGTTCAGTTCTTACACATATATATTCCGTTCTTACAAGTACATATTCCGTTCTTACACATATATATTCCGTTCTTACACATATATATTCCATTCTTATACATATATATTCAGTTCTTACACATATATATTCACTTCTTACACATATATATTCAGTTCTTACACATATATATTCCGTTCTAACACATATATACACATATATATTCCGTTCTTACACATATATATTCCATTCTTACACGTACATATTCCGTTCTTACACATATATATTCCGTTCTAACACATATATATTCCATTCTTCCGCATATTTATTCAGTTCTTACGCATATATATTCAGTTCTTACACATATATATTCAGTTCTTACAAATATATATTCAGTTCTTACACATATATATTCAGTTCTTACACATATATATTCCGTTCTTACACATATATACACATATATATTCCGTTCTTACACATATATAATCCGTTCTTACACTTACATATTCCGTTCTTACACATATATATTCCGTTCTTACGCATATATATTCAGTTCTTACGCATATATAGTCCGTTCTTACGCATATATATTCAATTCTTACGCATATATATTCAGTTCTTACGCATATATATTCAGTTCTTACGCATATATATTCAGTTCTTACGCATATATATTCAGTTCTTACACATATATATTCAGTTCTTACACATATATTCAGTTCTTACACATATATATTCACTACTTACACATATATATTCCGTTCTTACACATATATATTCCGTTCTTACACATATATATTCCGTTCTTACACATATATATTCCGTTCTTACACGTACATATTCCGTTCTTACACATATATATTCCGTTCTTACACATATATATTCCGTTCTTCCGCATATATATTCAGTTCTTACGCATATATATTCAGTTCTTACACATATATATTCAGTTCTTACAAATATATATTCATTTTTTACACATATATATTCAGTTCTTACACATATATATTCAGTTCTTACACATATATATTCCTTTCTTATACATATATATTCAGTTCTTACACATATATATTCAGTTCTTACAAATATATATTCATTTTTTACACATATATATTCATTTCTTCCGCATATATATT
>JAWPHD010022943.1:0-23523 GCA_037043455.1 Cyrtodaria siliqua | reverse complement strand
CTGTTTCCAGCAGTAATAGCCTAGAGTGGATGCCGGGTAGGTTAAAAAGACACCTGCCGTGGACTCGACTGGAAATAAGTTGTTCCATCCATTCCAGGTGGGGACTTTTGTCGACTACCCACGTTAAATAAATGACCTTTTGTTTTTACTTTTTGACTAAAGAAATAGAGGAAAAATACAAATTATAAAAAAAAGCAAATGAAAATTCATAATTTTTCATTTCAGAGATGTTGAGATTTTATCTTATTTTCAGTGGGCGATAGAATTTGTGTTACTCTGGTTTTATCCTTAGGTTCTATAGTAAAATAAAAATTTTTGGAAGAGTAAAAAGATAATAATTTCAAGATTTTGATTTTGAAAGGTACATAATTATATTGAATCAATTTGCATGAATGTGCATAAAGTATGCAGGGTTTTAAAAGAATCCATTGTAGATACCTTAATTTTTAAACAGTACACTTGGTTGAACGTCAAGGATAAAGGACCGAGTTTATCACATACCAGAATGTATTATGTATGTCTTATTTCTGGACACTGATTGGTCAGTTTTTTTGATGATGCTCTATCAAATTATGAATTGCAACATTACATTTACAACCCTCATAAATCTTCAAATTCTTAAATTTTAAAGACAATTCAACACTTTTGGACTAAAGAAATAGAGAAAAAAATAGAGAAATCTAGAAAATTAAATAAAGGAGAATTTTTTTTTTACACACAACCTTACCATGCTTACAGCCCTTTCAGATTTTAGACAAATTCAACACTTTTTGAACTAAAGAAATAGAGGGAAAATATGAATAGGGCCCTATCTTAGATATAGAATGTTCTAAAAATGAACTGTCACGGTCAGTGATTTCGGACAAACAGTTCATTACTTACACGGTATATACAAAAGTATAGGTTTATTATGTCGGACATCGTATTGAGAGGTTTACACAATATGTGACGTCATTGAGCTTAAAGGGACACATGGCAATCTTGATTTTCAAAAACTTGCGGCGTCCCGTTAGTTTTTCTACATAACATGCATTATTTCTATCATTAATGTTAATTATAAGAATAGTATAAATCAAATTATTTTTGTATATTACTGACTTTTGATAATATTGCATCAAAAATATATTTCAACATTTGGTAAATAACGATGAAAACTGAAATTTCAAAAAATTAATTAATGATATGCAAGCAGGTTTAAAGTCAAAATGTCACTGTATTTAATCAATTGAGAAGCTAATTGTGATGTTTGATAAAACTTTAAGATTGCCGTGTGTCCCTTTAAGCCCAGATGTATCCCTATTATAAAAAAACACGAAAATTACAACCTTACAGCCTTGCAAATCCTCGAATTAGACAAAGTGCAAAATGTGTCCTTCTGGTATAGTGGACTGAAAATGAACCATACATGTCATTTTAGACTCAAACACGATCAATCAATGTTTAATATGCCAAGTTACGCTGGTAAAACTGCCCTTTATGAAATTATCGATTGTAGCCCCAAATTAAAACATTTACATGAATGCAATGAAAAATTTCACACAAAACTTGCCCAGATTAATAAATGTACCATTTATCATTAGAAATTTCTGACATTTTTCTTTCTTTCTATGCCAAAACAATGTAATCACTCCATGAAATGTTCCATAATAAAAAATAAAAATAAAAAAAAAATAAAAAAAATGTTGGGATAACAAAAATTAAAACATCCTTTCAAGGGCTCACAGGCAAACCATCTTTCAGCAGATACCATGATATATCTTTAGTCAAAGAAAGGCAACTAGTACAACCTGTGTTTGAGTCAGAGTTGTCCTTTTGTTGTAGTGTAAACATGTAGTGTTAAACATGAAGTTGGTAAACAATATGTAGGACAAATATTACATTGTGTTGTAGTGTAAACAATATTTAGGATATTACATTGATCTTACAGCACATTGTTATAACAATCCATGTAGATGAAAGGATCAATGCAAACACATTGTTTTACAACAGCATTGCTGATATATTTACAAACAAGTTTTGATGTACCAAACTTTACTGTATCATGACTTTGTTAAAGCTATTATTATTATTATTGTTTTTACACAAACTGGGCTTGACATCGAAATGATTTCTCGGTTTCAGTCTATTTTATTGAAACATCACATGATACAACCAATACTTTATATGAAACTGTTTACATGTGACTGTTTGTACACTGTTTAAATTCTACAGTGATCTTGATAAAAACATTTCTTAATATAATTCAGACAATAAATTGAAATATGATAATATCCATATTATTTTCCATCTTGCAAATAATGAAAAGGTAAAAAAAACATGTAGAAGGGCTTATCTCCAGAACTGAACCAGAAAAGCCGAATGCCATCAGACCTTCTGGGATGACGAGTCATCCGTCCGCGGAAAAATTCCATATTCTTCCTTATGAACACTCTAGCACCTTCATTTATTATTTAATCTTACCAAACTTGCACAGATTGTTAATATCAATGAAAGCTCGGACAATTTTTAAAAAACCCGCCTGATTGGATTAGTAACACTAGAGTTATGGCTCTTGTTTTACTCTGAAAATGCCATTTTCTGCCTTGTGACCACTCTAGCACCTTTATTTATTATTTGATCTTTACCAAACTTGCACAGATTGTTAATATCAATGAAAGCTCGGACAATTTTAAAAAACCAGCCTGATTGGATTAGTAACACTAGAGTTATGGCTCTTGATTTACTGAAAAATGCCATTTTCTGCCTTGTGACCACTCTAGCACCTTCATTATTATTTGATCTTTACCAAACTTGCACAGATTGTTAATATCAATGAAAGCTCGGACAATTTTTAAAAAACCCGCCTGATTGGATTAGTAACACTAGAGTTATGGCTCTTGTTTTACTGAAAAATGCCATTTTCTGCCTTGTGACCACTCTAGCACCTTCATTTATTATTTGATCTTTACCAAACTTGCACAGATTGTTAATATCAATGAAAGTCGGACAAGTTCCAAAACCAGCCAGATCGGACTAGTAACACCAGAGTGTGGCCCTTGATTTAGTTAAAAAATGCTGTATTTTGACTCTTTGAGATGATAAGACTTTCGTTTTTCATCCAAACTTTGCCAAATTTTACCAGGTTGTCATATCAATGAAAGCTTAGACAAGTTCGAAAACCAGCCAAACCAGATTAGTATTACCAGAGTTATGGCCCTTCATTTAGTTAAAAATGCTGTATTTTGCCTCGTTAAGACATTGGGGCCTTCGTTTGGCCAGATTTCAACGAAAGTTTGCTGGGATGATCCCATATCATGCATAAGTTGTGCATATCGTCACCGTCTTCCGGTTGAGTGATTTTGGCAGAGTTAGTGCCCTTTAAAGGTTTTATTACACAAACTTTGTTTGGACGTTCTCCTGAACCCCTGGGCAAATTTCAGCCAAACTTGGCAAGGTTGATCATTATCAAGCCTAGTTATGCATGTCTTTGCCGTGTTCAAGTTGAATGATTTTTTGCGGAGTTATGGCCCTTTTAAGGTTTTAATATACAAACTTTGTCGAGATTAGTCTCTTCTGAACTCATGGCCGGATTTCAGCGAAACCTTTTAGGGATGATCAGTACCAGGCCTAGTTGATGCATATCATCGCCGTGTTACGGTAGAGTTATTTTTGGCGGAGTTATGGCGCTTTAAAGGTTTAAGAACACAAACTTTGTCCAAACTAATTCTCCTGAACCCCTGACCGGATTTCAACGAAACTTTGCAGGGATGACTAGTAAGAAGCCTATTTGCGTATATCGATGTCGTGTTCCCTACCACAGACACTGGTCATATAGAAAGTAGAGCGATACAGGCCCTCTTGGGCCTGTTGTTTTTGTTGTTGTTATTCCATTTCTTGGAGAACCATCGTTAGACGTGATTGTACATCGTCATTGTATGATGCACACACGAGTCAATTTTAATAATAACAAATCAAAATCTTTTTCTAACAGCTAGTTATATTGTGTAAAAAATATATTCTTAAGGTAGCTATCCCGCCAACAATAGCCACATTTTACAACTTACATATGTACACCGTTTCTAAACCTACTGACGATGAGGTATATTATATAACTTATGTAATTTGAAACTCACGATAGACAATATAAATGGCTTTAACCAGCCAGACTAAACCCCAAAGCTGGAGCGTCGAATTAAGAGTAACCAACTCATAATTAATTTTACGCATATTCAATTACAGTTTGTAGTGTAATTTTGCTGTTATTTGGCGGGTTAGTTTCTTATATGAGATGAAACACTGCCATACTAGTTTGTCTAACGATGTTAAACAAGGACAAGAAAAGCATGCATCTATTTATTAATAATATCTTGGTTGACATGGTAAAACTTTAATTATTTGAGATTTCTACATAATGCATTTTCTGTCCGACATTGGCATATTAGTGTACTTTTCATGTATTCCTTATTCTCAGAAGTTAGTTTAGATCTATTTTATTAATTTTTGGTTCAGTTCTGCAATGTCTTTGACATGATTATAATTATTATTAACAGTCAATCAGCTTATAACTGTGTTTAATGTTGTGAGGATTGTAACCCGATGAGTATAATGTCAACAAAGATTATTATTATAAATTCAAATTGGTGATAAAATCAATTTAATTATAACAACCTCTTGTTTAAAATGAAAGCTACCGATAACGAAGTGTAAAAGTCATTGACTGATGGGTAATTACTGGTCTTAAAGGGCCACCCATCAATCTTGGAATGTTTATCAAGTATTGAAATTTACGTCTCAATTTTATTTGATCAATATCATTTTGACCTTAACCTGCTTGCATGTAATTAAATAAAATCTTGAGTTTTCAATTTTTCGTCTAATTCAAGGATAAGTTTAAATATGTTATTGGTGCAATATTCTCAACAGTTAATAATATGCAAAACAATTTGCTTTATACTATTCTTATAATTAATATTAATAATTGAACAAATGTAATTTATGTAGAAAAACTAATGGGACACAGCGATTTAAAAAAGAAATCAAGATGGCAGTGTATCCTTTTAAAGAAACTAACCAGCCACATAACAGCAAATTTATCAAAACTATCCATGTGTTTCAGGGGATATTATAATGTATATGTGCCGATTAAAAACTTTAGAATTAATCATTCACTGGTTCTTAAAATACACATGATTTAACGTAAAATGAATTACCAGTTGGTAACTTAAAGGGATTGTAGCGCCATAACCAAACAAGCTTTATTATTGAAAAAAATGGAAAACGGTGAAAGAATTATCAAAATCGGATGATAAACAAAAAGATATGACCACTTGAAGGTTGTTCTAAAACGGATATGGGAGCCGCCATTTTAGAACTATGATGTCATAGTTCCATATTACCATATATGGAATATTGATAAATAGCATTTAAAGCAAGGAAAATCACTGCAAATGAATGCAAAATACATTACTGGTCATATAAAGCATTATTACTAATTAGTATACATATTTTCATACAGTTGCTGTCATTTTCTTCCCTATAAATCAATAAATGTTCATATTTATAAATATTCCATATATGGTCATTAGAACTGTGATGTCATAGCTCTCAAAATAGCGGCTTCCATATCCATTTCAACAGAACCTCCAAATGATCATATCTTCTTTGTTTATCATCCGATTTTGCAAATTCTTTCACCCTTATTCAATTTTTTCAGAACTTTCAGTAATAAAGATGATTTGACGCTCCAGTTTTGGGGTTTGGTTTATAGTGTAGTGTTTGATTCTCAGAATGTGTGAGTTATGTATATTCTTCGTTGTCAGTACATGTACGTATGTTGTAAAATTTGACTGTTGTTGGCAGGATAGCTACTTTAACATCTAGGGCCACTTAATATAGAGCAGACAATTACTTAAAGCTACTATAGCTCTATATAAGGCTAGTGGATGTGTACTGAAAGCAAATGGGAGCAGTTTAACACTTGGTTTACTACCAACTTCAGGCTCATGAAACATGGCTGGAAAACCATATATAAGGCAGTTTTATAGCGAACCTATTTCATTTCTTTACCTGCGATCGACAAATTAACATCAAACAAACACACCCATTCACTGAAAAATATTATGGCCTGTGCGAGTTTTGAACTCTTGACTTTCCGATTGAAAATCACTGCGTTTTCCATCAGGCTAATACAATCTGTTGATCAATAGTGTTATTTTTATCGATATAATGTTAGCAATGTAAACGTTACCCTTTGTTCACTTTGCATGTATGTGTGTGTGATTCAATGCATTTCTAAGTGCTTACATATCAAAGACCTTCGGAAATGAAATGCCCCAGAAAATATTGATTACGAATTCCAATATTAGAATGGTATATGTTGAAAATATACTGCGTATGTTTTCCTGAAACAACAGTGAGAAATAACCCAAATTCCATTATTAAACAAATAGATTCTATAGTTAAATTGGGAAGAAGTATTTCAGTTGTTTCTTTGGCCTGATGGCTATGTATACGGATTGTCTGAATGTCTTGCGTTCAAAAGCTTGAATTTGGTAGTAAAACAAGCGTAAAACACCTCCCATTTGCTTTAGGTATACACCCACTTACCTTATATAGAGCTATAGTATCTTTAACCTCTATTATATATATAGGTCACTTTATAGAACATAATGCATGCATTTTATAGAACATTGGTTCAAGTATGCTTTGAATAAACGGTACTTGATTACAAGTGTATTAGTTTTGCTAATGTCTGTGATCAAGTGTGGGTCAAGTTTATTAATGGGAATGATTAATATATTGCTATGATGGATACAACACATTATTATGTGGGTGAGAGGGATCCCTTACTGTTAAATATCACAAAAAGAGGTATGTTTACTTCATCATTACAATACATTAATCATTCATTCACTCACTCATATCACTAACTTTGTAAGTTATGACGCTTTATCACTCAGTCGCTTACTTATTCACTCATACACTATCTACTTCTCTTCACTTGCTCTATTCCTCTTTTTCGTAGTCTTGACACTAATCAATCAGTCACTCACATTCAAACTGATGTATTTAATTAAAAATATATCTAAATTTTTAAAATCCTCCCTCCCTCCCAGAGTCTATCCTTCACACGTTAAAGAACCACTCCTACTATTCAAAAGTAGGAGTGAAGCAAAGTTCCTGAATTCCTATGTATCCTTTCTCTCTGGGGCAGCTCAAACCTGAATTCCTTTGTATCCTTTCCCTTTCTGGGGCAGCTCAAACCTGAATTCCTATTATCCTTTCCCTTTCTGGGGCAGCTCAAACCTGAATTCCTATTATCCTTTCCCTTTCTGGGGCAGCTCAAACCTGAATTCCTATTATCCTTTCCCTTTCTGGGGCAGCTCAAACCTGAATTCCTATGTATCCTTTCCCTTTCTGGGGCAGCTCAAACCTGAATTCCTATGTATCCTTTCCCTTTCTGGGGCAGCTCAAACCTGAATTCCTATTATCCTTTCCCTTTCTGGGGCAGCTCAAACCTGAATTCCTATGTATCCTTTCCCTTTCTGGGGCAGCTCAAACCTGAATTCCTATTATCCTTTCCCTTTCTGAGGCAGCTCAAACCTAAATTCCTATGTATCCTTTCCCTTTCTGGGGCAGCTCATACCTGAATTCCTATGTATCCTTTCCCTTTCTGGGGCAGCTCAAACCTAAATTCCTATGTATCCTTTCCCTTTCTGGGGCAGCTCAAACCTAAACTCCTATGTATCCTTTCCCTTTCTGGGGCAGCTCATACCTGAATTCCTATGTATCATTTCCCTCTGGGGCAGCTCATACCTGAATTCCTATGTATCCTTTCCCTCTGGGGCAGCTCATACCTGAATTCCTATGTATCCTTTCCCTCTGGGGCAGCTCATACCTGAATTCCTATGTATCCTTTCCCTCTGGGGCAGCTCATACCTGAATTCCTATGTATCCTTTCCCTCTGGGGCAGCTCATACCTGAATTCCTATGTATCCTTTCCCTCTGGGGCAGCTCATACCTGAATTCCTATGTATCCTTACCCTCTGGGGCAGCTCATACCTGAATTCCTATGTATCCTTTCCCTCTGGGGCAGCTCAAACCTGAATTCCTATTTATCCTTTCCCTCTCTGGGGCAGCTCAGACCTGAATTCCTATGTATCCTTTCCTTCTGTGGGGCAGCTCAAACCTGAATTCCTATGTACTAGCATCCTTTCCCTCTCCGGAGCAGCTCAAACCTGAATTCCTATTATCCTTTCCCTCCTCGGGGCAGCTCAAACCGGAATTCCTATGTAGCTTTTCCCTCTCTGGGGCAGCTCAAAATTACATAAGATAATGTGCTCGTCTGTCATTAAACATCAAATCATTCATACGTTTCTGCATTAATACAGACTTAATAACGAATTTATTAAAATGTCTGTGATTAATATCAGTAAATCAATAATTTATTATCTCTACCACTGATGAAGTCATTATACCCCCGCTTTCACAAAGTGAAGTGGGGGCTATATAGGAATCACGTTGTCCGTAACATCCCATCCCGTCCTGTTGCATCCCGTCAACACATGTTTGTCACGTCTTGTCCCGTCCAGTCGCGTCCCGTCGCGTAACACATTTTTAATACTTGCATATCTCAAACTCTTTTGAATGGATTGTTCCCAAACTTCATATACTCATAACAACTGATGAACTTGTGTCCCTGTACATCACCCATCATTGATTGCCTAATTTATAAAAGAATTATGACCCTTTGTTTGACTTATAATTTTCCACTCTAATACATGTATTGTATATCTTATATTGTATAATGACATGTTAACACATTTTTTCTCAAACATTTTCGAATTGATTGTTCCCAAACTTAATATACACATAGCAACTGATGACCTTATGTCCCTGTACATCACCCATCATTCATTTATTGCCTAATTTATTATAAAAGTATAGCCCTTTATTTGACTTAGAATTTTCCACTCTAATATTGTATAATGACCTGCATTAACATTTTCGAATTGATTGTTCCCAAACTTCATGTACACATAACAACTGATTACCTTATGTCCTTCTACATCACAAATTGTTGATGCCTAATTTATTACAGAATCACGGCCCTTTATTGACTCAGTGTTTTTCACTTCATAATGAACTTCATGTGGCTTTCACTTGAACACTTTTCATTGATTGTTATTACACCTAACATACATTCTTTCACATTAAGAAATTAACAGATATGTTAGACATTTATTATTCTTGATTTTGCCCATCATCGGCTAGAGCAAAAAAGTGGGGGTATTCATCACCTTCAGTGATAGTTCTAGTTTATATTTCATTTATATTTTCTTCGTTTCAGTTCCAGGCGATACAAGACCTGAGAGAGTGTCATATGAAGATGCACTGAAAACTATTGGTAGGCCATTTACTGATTCTTGATCTATATTGTGTATTAGATATGTTTTGATGATTAAATGCAACATGGGTTTGATACATTATATAATATCAGAGCTTTTTTTTTTTTTTTTTGGAAATAGTGGAAGAGGGTCAATATAAAGGGGGAAATCATGTGTGATTTAATAGTGTGATTTTCGAGATATAGGGGAATAGAAATTGAAGACTTAGGTGTACAAATATGCCTGTGGAGCATTTTAGGTGAAAATGTACATTTTAGATAAACCTTCCTTAATCAAATTTCAAAAAAATGCCCTTCTCACTTTCTCGATTGGGTCATGTTTTGGATGCCCGGTCGAGAAAGTAAGAGTAGGGATTTTTTTTGTTTTTTTTTTTACCGTGGTTTAGAGGAATTATCAGACCCAAACAGGGGGAAAAAGAAAGTTACTTTGGTAGGGGAAGAGGCTGAATTTGAAATAGTTCTATCACAATTAAAATTGAGATTATAATGTGAAATTCTTTTGTCACATACCTGAAATTGACTGTTGTCATGTGTGCAGCTTGTAACATGGTTGGGATCGTTAATTCAGACATAGAGAATTGTGTTGTATCACTCTCGGGCCATAAGTTACCGTATGTAATAAAAGAGCTTATTTATATCCTGGGCATGGGCATACACATCGGTGTCCTGATAGTTTAAACAATATTTTATTCACAAATGTTTTACAATTTACATTGCTTATTATACAGACATTTGAAGATGTTACAAACATGTGAAAAGAATTCAGAAAGAAGCTATATAAGCTTGTATAAATCTGTTTCCTTAGCAATATACCGTATAATCTCTAATAAACACCCCCGGGGGCGTAACGTTTTTGAAAAAGGAGGCATTTATTTGAGACCAAAAATACATAATTTAACTTTGAAATCAGACATTATTTAGTGATTTTCTTTTTAAAGAAAACCAAAGTTAGCATGTCAATCAATTAATGCATCGGATTTTAAGTTTTCTAGTGATTTTGTGCGTAACATTGTGAATGAAACAGATTAACTTGCATCTTTTGGTAAGTTTAAAAAAAAAATCTCTGAAAAAAGGGTGTTGTGGGGTGTGCCATTGATTAGGGATTATACGGTATGTGATATTTTGGAGTTTAAATATTGGATTATTAAATAGGCATTTTCGCCATATTTAAACATATTGCATGAATCATGTGCTTCTTTCATAACAGTAGCCACATATTATTTTCTTACAAAATGTATCATATGATCAGTCCGCTTAATCCTTGGTTAGTGTAAACTTTCAGAGTACATTTTCTCATAAAAATATGTCTTGTACTACTAAAGTTTTTAATTAGCATTTCAACTTAACATAATGCTTTCACATGCTCAGTTTCTGGTAGAAATATTCATTTATCAGAAATTCAGAGAGATTTGAATTTTTGGCTTAACACTCGGTTTTAAGTTAACCAATCTTTGAACAACTGGGCACAAAAGTTTCAAATTATTTTCATATGAGAATAAATTCATAAAAGTTTTGTTTTTAAAAAAAACACCCATGTGCATATAATTTTCAAGAAAAAAAATATTTGTCAACTTTTATGTTCTATGACAATCATGGATTATGTTCTGTAAAGTGACCTATATAATAGAGGTTAAATATACTATAGCTCTATATAAGGCTGTTCACCCTGAGGATATGATTATTGCCGAGGTGAACAAACAGTATTTGTTTTGGATGTTTTCCAACATTGCAAATCATTTAATAGCATTTAATAAGCCTTGGTAGCATTTTTAAAATCTCCTCAGTAACCAATCAGCATTGAGGATTTTAATAAACCATGTTAGATTGAAGTTTCAGACCAGAACAACCAGGTCTGATATCATATTTCGATTGACATGACATTTTTATCATGAGTTGGTTCATTATTAAAAGTTTAAATCCTTCTTGAAAAAACCTAATGTACCCTGTTTAAGTCAATAAAACATTCTGTATTTATAATATAATTTACTGATGCAGGTTATGGGAAGTTCCACGTCCTTCTACTGGCCCTGTGTGGCTGGGCGGTCTCCAGTGACGCCATTGAAGTTCTGTCTGTCTCCTTCATGTTGCCGTCTGCTCAATGCGACCTTCACCTGAGCTCCACGGACAAAGGCTGGCTCAATGCAATTATATTTGTCGGTAGGTATTAAACATGTTTCTAACTTCAAATTGGGTTTGTCATTTAGGTTCATGTATTGATATTTGTTTTCTCTTGTCAGTGTTTTTAATTAGAAGAGGTGTCTTGTTGTAGAGTGGAGGGAAATAACTGAAATATTTCCCAACATGCACCTCAAACCACCCCTTTTTCGACCCAGTTTACAAAGACATGAATATTCATACTGTAATTAATGATACATTTAAGTCATGCTCATAAAATACTAGGTTAGTAGGTGAAGGTATAGTGATAAGTTTCACAATGTTATGTGCATTTCGATCGTTTAAGGACCAGGGACTGCATCAGCTCGATGTGTTAATGCAAGACTATTGTAACTAAATATAAATAAAGAACAATGTACAATAGTCTCACGCTGAGCCCTCATGCTACTGCTTTCTTGAGTCACTAGTAGATGTAGTTTGTGAAATAAGTATTTATTTTATGGAAAAAGGGAAAAGCAAAATCGCAGACCTAATAACAAATTAATCCTTAACCAGCTACATGTAAGCATGATTATAATAGCCTTCGCGTCCATTGTAAACCCAGATGCGAGTAACTCGCAGGCTGATCAGGGTTTACAATGTCCGGCTTCTGATCAGTCATTTCCCCACAAAACACCCCTTTGTCACATAAATGGAATGATCTTAATTCAAAGAAAGAACAGTCCATATGTAGGGGTTAAGGGTTAATTATGATTAGGTCTGAGCAGTAGTCTACTCTTCTTCTTCTTCTTATTTTGATGAATGTAGTGAATCATTTACAGGCATGATGGTAGGAGGTTACTTCTGGGGTTCAATGGCTGATAAGTTTGGGAGACGTTCAGTTTTGATGGGTTCGCTCACAGTGAATGGGCTCGGTGGCCTTGTATCCAGCACGTCTCAAGTGTTCTGGTTTTTCCTGATCATGAGATTTGTCAGCGGGGTCGGGTAAGTACCATTTTGTATGGTAAGGCAAAAACAGAAATATTGAGCACTTGCCGTTAATTTCAGGTCAAGTAGTAAAATAAATAAATCACTCTTTAGGCCAGTCTTCCTTTATTTTTACTGACCCTCCTACTCTAAAATTTGGCAAAATGGCTAAAAAACAATGTTTTCAAATAGTTATTGCCTGCGATGTAAAAAGTTTGAATTTTATAAGCTAAGTTTAATATACATTTTCCTAACCTATATTACTTCGACATTAATACAAAAAATTTACAAATGAAAAATATTTTCCTTTTTAGCTCTGCTGATATACTCCTCTGAAACTACTTGAGGGATTTTCATGAAACTTTACAGGAATGTTGCCCATGATGTCTAGTTGATCCTAGCAGAATTCAAGTTGATTTGAAATCCAAGATGGCCACCAAAGCTAAAAATAGATTTTTAAAAAACAACTTTGTAGCGACTACTTCTTGAAAACTATAAGTGATATTGATATGGGACTTTTTCTAAAATGATCAGCATGACATGATGTTGGTCATTGTCGAAAATCGTTTTGATTCAACGTTAAACATGGCTGCCAGCAGACATCTTTGTTTACATAGAGTTACATAGTAAAAACTTGTAGCGAGTACTCCTCTGAAACTACTCAACAGATTTTCATGAAGCTTCACAGGAATGTTGCTCTTGATGTCTAGTTGATCCTAACAAAATTTCAGGTCGGCCGGATATTCAAGATGGCCGCCATGGCTAAACGTAAATGTTTAAAAAACAAATTTGTAGTGACTACTTCTTGAAAACTATAAGTGATATTGATATGGGACTTTTTCTAAAATGATGAGCATGACATGATGTTGGTCCTGTTGAAAAAATTATTTTGATTCGACATTAAACATGTTTGCCAGTGGCCATCTTTGTTTACCTAGAGTTATATATAAAAACTTGTAACGACTACTGTGTGAAACTACTTGACAGTTTTTCATGAAACTTCACAGGAATACTGATCTAACTTTCAAAACCTTATCATCCCTTATTTTTTAATAGTTTTATCTTTATATATTTACAATAATTTTTAATTAATACTTCATTTCTTCACTTTTCATCAATTTTTGCGCACAATATGACCTATTTATGTGTCAACGTGCCATAAAACACCATTCATTCATTCATTCAGTAGAGCTTCAAGGTCATTGACCTCTTGTTATTTTTTCCCCTCCTCCTACCCTACATGTTTGATGAAAAAATCGTTAAAACTATATATAAAAAAGTGTACTAGCCTTACTCAGTTCTTATGGGATGGCGAGTTGTCCGTCGTCCGTCCGTCTGTTAACTTTTGCCTTGTGATCACTCTAGGGCCTTCATTGTTAATCGAATCTTTACGAAACTTTGCCAGTGTCTTTATATCAATGAAAGCTCTGACAAGTTAAAAAAACAGCCAAATCGGATCAGTAACACCGGAGTTATGGCCCTTTTTTCTGAAAATTGCCATTTTCTGCCTTGTGAACGCTCGTAACAACTTCATTTATTATTTGATCGTTACCAAACTTGCACAGATTGTTAATACCAATGATAACTTGGACAAGTTCGAAAATCAGCTAAATTGGGTCAGTAACACCAGAGTTATGGCCCTTGTTTTTTCTGAAAAATGCCATTTTCTGCCTTGTGAACACTCTAGCACATTCATTTGTTATTTGATCTTTACCAAACTTGCACAGATTGTTAATATCAATGAAAGCTCAAACAAGTTCGAAAACCAGCTAAATCGGATCAGTAACACCGGAGTTATGGCCCTTCTTTTTTCTGAAAAATGCTATTTTCTGCCTTGTGAACACTCTAGGGCCTTCAATATTAATCGGACCTTTACTTAACTTTGCCAGTGTCTTTATATGAATGAAAGCTCGGACAAGTTCGAAAACTGGCAAGATCGAAATAATTTCACCGGAGTTATGGCCCTTGTATTGCTGAAAAATGCCATATTAAGCCTTGTGAACACTCTAGCACCTTCATTTATTATTTGAACTTTACCAAACTTACACAGATTGTTAATATCAATGAAAGCTCAGACAAGTTCGAAAACCAGCCATATCGGACCATTAACAGCAGAGTTATTGCCCTTGATTTAGTTAAAATTGCTATATTTTGCCTCATTAAGATGAAAGGGCCTTCTTCTTTCATCCAATCTTTACCAAACTTTACCAGATTGTTTATATAAATGAGAGCTAGGACAAGTTCGAAAACTAGCTGGATCGGACCATTAACAGCGGAGTTATGGCCCTTGATTTAGTTAAAAATGCTATATTTTGCCTCGTTAAAACGATAGGGCCTTTATCTTTCATTCAATCTTTACCAAACTTTACCAGATTGTTTATATAAATGAAAGCTCGGACATTTGGAAGATCAGCCAGATCGGACCAGTAACAGCGGAGTTATGGCTCTTGATTTAGTTAAAAATGCTATATTTTGCCTCGTTAATTCGATAGGGCCTTCATCTTTCATCTGATCTTTACAAAACTTTACCTGATTGTTTATATCAATGACAGCTCAGGCAATTTCGAAAACCAGCCAGATCGGACCAGTAACAGATGAGTTATGGCCCTTGATTTAGTTAAAAATGCTATATTTTGCCTCGTTAAGACGATAGGGCCTTCATTTTTCATGTGATCTTTATGAAACTTTAATAGATTGTTAATATCAATGACAGCTCAGTCAAGTTCGAAAACCAGCCAGATCGGACCAGTAACAGTGGAGTTATGGCCCTTGATTTAGTTAAAAATCCTATATTTTGCCTCGTTAAGACGATAAGGCCTTCATCTTTCATCCGATCTTTAAAAAACTTTACCAGATTGTTAATATCAATGAAAGCTTGGACAAGTTCGAAAAACATCCAGATTGGACCATTTACATCGGAGTCATGGCCCTTGATTTTCTGAAATATGCTATATCTTGGCCTCATTAAGACCAAAGGGCCTTCATTTGGCCGGATTTCATTGAAACTTTGCAGGGATGATCAGTACCAAGCCTAGTTGTACATAGTCACCGGATTAAACGAAACTTTTTAGGGATGATCAATTCTTATGTTCCGGTTGAATGATTTTTGGCAGAGTTATGGCCCTTTAAAGGTTTTAATACACAAACTTTGTTCTGATCTACTTCTCCTGAACCCCTCGCCAGATTTCAATGAAACTTTGCAGGGATGATCAGCACCAAGCCTAGTTGTGCATGTCATCGTCACGTTCCGGTTTACAGATATTTGGAAGAGTTATGGCCCTTTAAAGGATTTTGATACCACAGTTTTTTTCTGGGCTAGTTTTCCTGAACCCCTGGCTGGATACAGACGAAACTTGACAAGGATGATCAGTATCAAGCCTAGTTGTGCATATCATCGCCATATTTCGGTTGAATGATTTTTGGCAGAGTTGTGACCCTTTAAATGTTTTAATACACAAACTTTGTCCAGATTAGTCTCTTCTGAACTCTATGCCAGATTTCAGCGAATCTTGGCGAGGATGATCAGTACTAAGCCTAGTTGCACCTATCATTGCCATGTTCTGGTTGAATGATTTTTGAAAGACTTATGGCCCCTTATACAACTTTATCTTGAGCCAATAGAGCGTCCACAGGCCCTCTTGGGCCTCTTGTTTTAGAATGCTAAACATCAGTTTGTAAGTGCATCAAAATACCTTGTTTGTTTAACAATATCATGTCCAGTATAGCTGCTGCAGATTTAAAGGTGAATGGCCACCCTTTTTGTAGTATTAACAATTAACAAATTTGACTCTTAAATATCATATGAACATTTCTTGATAGTCCCGGAGAGAAACATATATTTAAAACAGCTACTAAGTTGTATATAAAAATAAGTATTATTTGCATGACATACATGTAGATATTACTTTTACCACTGCGTGACTGCACGGGGAAATGAGGTAAATCTGAATTGTATAGCTGCACAACTATTGCCAGATAATTGATAAAACATTTACCTGTTCAAAGTTTTTTACGTCATCAAATAAAATCTTATCCTCGCTTTTCACAGATATTGCAATGTGTGAATTGTAATATCTATTGTTGTATATTGATTTCGATTTAAATGAACATAAACATGTTCATGAAACAAAACATGGCCTGAGAACTTTAAGAAGCACGTGATTTCATATCATTGATGTTTCACTATTTCTAAGCTTCCATTTTCTTCAGTATTTGAATTACCAGTATATGACATATTTGTATTACCAGTATATGACATATTTGTATTACCGGTATATGACATATTTGTATTACCGGTATATGACATATTTGTATTACCGGTATATAACATATTTGTATTACCAGTATATGACATATTTGTATTACCAGTATATGACATATTTGTATTACCAGTATATGACATATTTGTATTACCGGTATATAACATATTTGTATTACTAGTATATGACATATTTGTATTACCAGTATATAACATATTTGTATTACCGGTATATAACATATTTGTATTACCGGTATATAACATATTTGTATTACCGGTATATTACATATTTGTATTACCGGTATATAACATATTTGTATTACCGGTATATTACCAGTATATAACATATTTGTATTACCGGTATATAACATATTTGTATTACCGGTATATAACATATTTGTATTACCGGTATATAACATATTTGTATTACCGGTATATTACATATTTGTATTACCGGTATATAACATATTTGTTTACCGGTATATAACATATTTGTATTACCGGTATGTAACATATTTGTAATACCAGTTTATGACATATTTGTATTACCGGTATATTACATATTTGTATTACCGGTATATGACATATTTGTATTACCGGTATATGACATATTTGTATTACCGGTATATTACATATTTGTATTACCGGTATATGACATATTTGTATTACCGGTATATGACATATTTGTATTACCAGTATATGACATATTTGTATTACCGGTATATGACATATTTGTATTACCAGTATATGACATATTTGTATTACCGGTATATAACATATTTGTATTACCGGTATATGACATATTTGCAGAGTTGGTGGAAGCATACCTGTGATATTTTCCTACTATACTGAGTTTCTGCCCAGGTTTCGACGTGGGTCGATGATCAGTGCCCTGGCCACGTTCTGGATGATGGGAAACATTATTGCTGCTGGTATGAACCGATATTGTATATTCCAGGATACTGGTCATCCACACCCACCCCACCCCATTTCAAAGAGGTGGAGATTCATAGGAATTGCCTTGTAATGTCTGTACATCTGTCTGTCTGTTCCATATCTTGTTTGTGTAAGTCGTCCAAGGCCTTTGTGCCGATTGCAGTTTAGCTTTACACATATCACCACTAAAAAAAAGTACCCGTGTGGTTCTCGGGGGCCCCGTTTGGTCACGGGGCAAAGAATAGGGCCACTGCAGAGAGAGCCCTTTGGAGGGGTAGGCAGAGGGGTAGAATCCCCCCAAATCATGTTCATTTTATCATTTTTTGTTCATGTCCATTAAAGGTCTTCATCATGATCCCTGCATTGTTTCAGGTGTTATCTCGCTCGCATCAAAGAGCAGTGGCAGAAAAACAATAACGTGGCTCCAGCGTAAATGGAGTTTCTACGATAGAATTTGCAGCAACTCTGCAGTTCAGGGTGAGAAGGTTCTAGGCCCATTTTCCATATTTTATCTCGATGTACATGGAAGATGAGCCTGGCATGTTAATGCCTGTTAGGCGCCATATAACCTTTTCATGTGTTGGTGCGCCTTAAAACCCCAATTCAATTCAACTAACCAAAAGATGTCAAATTAAAAAAATAATTGAATTTCAGTGTGTACATCCTGTACATTTATATCCCAAATCTTGTGCTGTCTGCAATGAAACTTCACAAGTATTCTCACTATAACATTCTCACTATAACATTCTCACTACAACATTCTCACTGTAACATCCTCATTATAACATTCTCACTATAACATTCTCACTATAACATACTCACTATAGCATCCTCACTATAACATTCTCACTATAACATACTCACTATAGCATCCTCACTATAACATTCTCACTATAACATTCTCACTATAACATTCTCACTATCACATCCTCACTATAACATACTCACTATAGCATCCTCACTATAACATTCTCACTATAACATACTCACTATAGCATCCTCACTATAACATTCTCACTATAACATTCTCACTATAACATCCTCACTATAACATTCTCACTATAATATTCTCACTATAACCTACACTTTTGTGGAGATATCCTCATCTTTTTTCTGTATTTCTTTACGTAAAAATGAATTATTGTTGATGGTTTCTTTACCAGTAATCATATGTATGTTTTGTTCATGAAGTAATTATAATCCCAGAACGACCCCTTTTATACTCAATTGATCTGAAAGCAAGAGGCTTTATTATTTATTTTAATAAATACGATATAATTTTGTTTATAATTGAAATATTTCCTAATGTGTACACTCCACTCTACATTTATTAAAACCACTTTTTGATACATCTAATCAATGCACTGTTTTCTGTTATGTGTTCAGGTTTAGCATGGTTGGTTATTCCCCACCCAGATTTAGGATACTTCTCAGACAGTTTCAAGTATAACAGCTGGAGAATATTTGTGGCGATCTGCACCATACCAAGCCTTACCTCCGCGTTCTTGTTCTTCTTCATGCCAGAAAGTCCCAAGTTCTTCCTATCAGTGAGTATATACATGTACCATTCCATTTTTTTCATCAGTATTTGTATTACCGGTATATGACATATTTGTATTACCGGTATGTGACATTTTTGTATTACCGGCATATGACAATCACATATTTGCAGAGTAAATTTGCAAACACGATTTTTCAAGTATAAATGCCTGCTTTTTTTTTATAGAAAAAGCGAAAACTTTATATGTTTGCTTACCATGAATAAATGCATATAGAAATCGATTCTGTAAAAAGGTAATTACTATTATCCAGCGACCAATGAGGGTCTACACGTTTTCTTGCATATTCTTACACTTAAAGGGACACACAGCAATCTTGAGTTGTATATCAAGCATTTAAATTAGCACCTTGATTTATTAATCCTGTATCATTTTGACTTCAAAAGTGCTTGCATGTTATAATTAAATAAAACATTTAAGTCTCAGTTGTCTTCGTTACTCTGCCAAATTTTTAAAAGTATATTATTTGTGCAATATAATATAAAAATTATTAAATATAAAAACAACTTTGAACGATTCTTATAATTGATATTAATGATTGAACAAATGCAAGTTATGCAGGAAAACTAACGGACGCCATGAGCTTTTAAAAAATCAAGATTGTTGTGTGTCCCTTTAACCTTTATATGTTTTGCATACCATGAGTGGTTGACACCTCATGGTTTGATAATTAGGGTTTGCATATGTTACGGTATCTGATGACCATGGTGGTTTTCAGTCAACTGGTGGCTGATAAAAAGTCCCTTCCAAAAAGAAACACTATGGTTTATAACATACAGTTGAATAGTTTATGTTTTGTCATTCATAGAAAGGTTTATTTGTGGCTATGCTTTCTTGCTCAAAGAAAGCCCTGTGTGGTTCCCGGGCAAAGAATAGGGCCACTGCACATCCCATTAGAGGGGTAGGCAGAAGGTAGAACCTCATGCTCATTAAAGGTCTTCATTATGACCCTTGCATTATTTCAGGTGCCATCTCGCTCAGATCACTAGAGCAGTGGCAGAAAAACAATAAACGTGGCTCCAGCATAAATGGAGTGCCTACAATAGAATTTGCAGCAACTCTGCAGTTCTGCAGGTGAGAAGGTTCTAGGGCCGTTCTCCATATTTTATCTCAATGTAAATGTGCCATATAGCCTTTCATGTGTTGGTGTGCCTTACAACCCCATTCAGTTGCTCAAAGGAAGCAGCTTAAAACCCCATTTTATTTTTCAAAAAATAATTATTTACAACAGTTTGAATTTTAATTCACCCTCTTATAGTCATTAACATGGTGTTACTAGTGTACGGGTATGTGGCACCCTCTCACAGTCATTAACATGGTGTTACTAGTGTACGGGTATGTGGCACCCTCTCACAGTCATTAACATGGTGTTACTAGTGTACGGGTATGTGGCACCCTCTTACAGTCATTAACATGGTGTTACTAGTGTACGGGTATGTGGCACCCTCTCACAGTCATTAACATGGTGTTACTAGTGTACGGGTATGTGGCACCCTCTCACAGTCATTAACATGGTGTTACTAGTGTACGGGTATGTGGCACCCTCTTACAGTCATTAACAGGGTGTTTCTAGTGTACGGGTATGTGGCACCCTCTTACAGTCATTAACAGGGTGTTACTAGTGTACGGGTATGTGGCACCCTCTCACAGTCATTAACATGGTGTTACTAGTGTACGGGTATGTGGCACCCTCTCACAGTCATTAACATGGTGTTACTAGTGTACGGGTATGTGGCACCCTCTCACAGTCATTAACATGGTGTTACTAGTGTACGGGTATGTGGCACCCTCTTACAGTCATTAACAGGGTGTTACTAGTGTACGGGTATGTGGCACCCTCTTACAGTCATTAACATGGTGTTACTAGTGTACGGGTATGTGGCACCCTCTTACAGTCATTAACATGGTGTTACTAGTGTACGGGTATGTGGCACCCTCTTACAGTCATTAACAGGGTGTTACTAGTGTACGGGTATGTGGCACCCTCTCACAGTCATTAACAGGGTGTTACTAGTGTACGGGTATGTGGCACCCTCTCACAGTCATTAACAGGGTGTTACTAGTGTACGGGTATGTGGCACCCTCTCACAGTCATTAACAGGGTGTTACTAGTGTACGGGTATGTGGCACCCTCTTACAGTCATTAACAGGGTGTTACTAGTGTACGGGTATGTGGCACCCTCTCACAGTCATTAACATGGTGTTACTAGTGTACGGGTATGTGGCACCCTCTTACAGTCATTAACAGGGTGTTATTTAAACCACTGTTTTTGTTGCAACAGTTCAAAACCAATAAATTGAACTGCATTTGTATTTCAGAAAAATAGGGAGAAGGAAGCACTAGACAGTTTAAGAACAGTTAACAAAATCAACTGCAGTACTAGACCATTTGAGGTAAATGTATTTTTGGCATGTTACAACTGTATGGTGGGGTAATAGATTAGGCAAACAATGTGAATTTTATTTGTAAGAATTCTACTGACAGACTTTTAAACCTTCATACATAGAGATGGGTGAATGTTTCATACATAGAGATGGGTGACTGTTTCATACATAAAGATGGGTGAATGTTTCATACATAGAGAGGGGTGAATGTTTCATACATAGAGAGGGTGAATGTTTCATACATAGAGAGGGGTGAATGTTTCTACATAGAGAGGGGTGAATGTTTCATACATAGAGAGGGGTGAATGTTTCATACATAGAGAGGGGTGAATGTTTCATACATAGAGAGGGGTGAATGTTTCTACATAGAGATGGGTGAATGTTTCATACATAGAGAGGGGTGAATGTTTCATACTTAGAGAGAGGTGAATGTTTCATACATAGAGATGGGTGAATGTTTCATACATAGAGAGGGGTGAATGTTTCATACATAGAGATGGGTGAATGTTTCATACATAGAGATGGGTGAATGTTTCATACATAGAGATGGGTGAATGTTTCATACATAGAGAGGGGTGAATGTTTCATACATAGAGAGGGGTGAATGTTTCTACATAGAGATGGGTGAATGTTTCATACTAGAGAGAGGTGAATGTTTCATACATAGAGATGGGTGAATGTTTCATACATAGAGATGGGTGAATGTTTCATACATAGAGAGGGGTGAATGTTTCATACATAGATAGGGGTGAATGTTTCATACATAGATATGGGTAAATGTTTCATACATAGAGATGGGTGAATGTTTCATACATAGAGAGGGGTGAATGTTTTCATACATAGAGAGGGTGAATGTTTCATACATAGAGATGGGTGAATGTTTCATACATAGAGATGGGTGAATGTTTCATGCATAGAGAGGGGTGAATGTTTCATACATAGAGAGGGGTGAATGTTTCATACATAGAGATGGTGAATGTTTTTATACATAGAGAGGGGTGAATGTTTCATACATAGAGATGGGTGAATGTTTCATACATAGAGATGGGTGAATGTTTCATACATAGAGATGGGTGAATGTTTCATACATAGAGAGGGGTGAATGTTTCATACATAGAGAGGGGTGAATGTTTCATACATAGAGAGGGGTGAATGTTTCATACATGGAGATGGGTGAATGTTTCATACATAGAGATGGGTGAATGTTCATACATAGAGATGGGTGACTGTTTCATACATAGAGATGAGTGAATGTTTCATACATAGAGAGGGGTGAATGTGACACTGTTTACATATTTCTTTTTTTTAGCAAGATACAATACTTTGGCATTCAATCCGCAATAGGTAGCCTCTGCTAAGAAAATACAGTTATAAATGCAAAACACAAAACATATTGATGACAGATAAAAATCGTTGTTTTTTTGGGGTTTCACGCTTTGCCAAAGTCTGAATTATATCAAGTACATATATACAAAACTTTATCAATATCTGTCTGGATTTCAGTCTCACTAAAATCAGACCCTTTATCACGCTACGATACTCTACACTACAAGAATCTGACAACACTCCATTGGAGGTCACGTCAGATTGATCTTATGATTAGCCAATCAAATTTCAACCTACAAAGTTGCTCACATATAGACTACTTCACGGCGCATGTCGCGTTTCAGTAAAATGCTGAGGAGCAGTCTACGTTCGGTATTGAAAGAGACAATTTCCGTTTTACCGATTTTTGGGATTGAACCCACACTTAAAATGACACTCGCAAGTCAACAGTCTAGTTCACTGCCAACTGAGCTAAGCAGGCTAGATTATGACTTACTATTTAGAGTACTAATTTCGGTGGAAGATATATTTCAAAACACACATGATAGCGCCCATAATTTTCTTCGTATCTTGATATAAAACATGCATTTAGT
>JAWPHD010022942.1:0-23527 GCA_037043455.1 Cyrtodaria siliqua | reverse complement strand
CGTGTACGGGAAAATAGGAGAAAAAGAGATAACTTAGATTTTTACGCGATCTGATAGTACATATGATTATTATTCATAATAGTAATACGTATAGAATATGTACAATATTATCTGGCTTGTTGTTATGATTGTTAATATTACTATTGTTATAAGTATTGCAGCAAACTTGTATCAAGACACAACGTTAATCGCTTCTCAAGTGAGCCCAGAAGTTGCATGTACAAGCCATGACAAGCCAACAATGCGTTCCACCGTAAGTTTTTCATATGTATACGCACTCTCAACAGATATGAACACATCAGAAATGAAACGTGCACTCTATGGCACGCAGAATGATACTTGTTGACATTTCATTGCCAAGGGACGTAATACGTGTACGGGAAAATAGGACAAACAGAGATAACTTAGATTTTTACGCGATCTGATAGTACATATGATTATTATTCATAATAGTAATACGTAAAGAATATGTACAATATTATCTGGCTTGTTGTTATGATTGTTAATATGACTATTGTTATAATTATTGCAGCAAACTTGTATCAAGACACAACGTTAATCGCTTCTCAAGTGAGCCCAGAAGTTGCATGTACAAGCCATGACAAGCCAACAATGAGTTCCGCCGTAAGTTTTTCATATGTATACGTACTTTCAACAGATATGCACAAGTCAGAAATGAAACGGGCACTCTATGGCACGCAGAATGATACTTGTTGACATTTCATTGCCAAGGGACGTAATACGTGTACGGGAAAATAGGAGAAAAAGAGATAACTTAGATTTTTACGCGATCTGATAGTACATATGATTATTATTCATAATAGTAATACGTATAGAATATGTACAATATTATCTGGCTTGTTGTTATGATTGTTAATATGACTATTGTTATAAGTATTGCAGCAAACTTGTATCAAGACACAACGTTAATCGCTTCTCAAGTGAGCCCAGAAGTTGCATGTACAAGCCATGACAAGCCAACAATGCGTTCCACCGTAAGTTTTTCATATGTATACGCACTTTCAACAGATATGCACACATCAGAAATGAAACGTGCACTCTATGGCACGCAGAATGATACTTGTTGACATTTCATTGCCAAGGGACGTAATACGTGTACGGGAAAATAGGACAAACAGAGATAACTTAGATGTTTACGCGATCTGATAGTACATATGATTATTATTCATAATAGTAATACGTAAAGAATATGTACAATATTATCTGGCTTGTTGTTATGATTGTTAATATGACTATTGTTATAATTATTGCAGCAAACTTGTATCAAGACACAACGTTAATCGCTTCTCAAGTGAGCCCAGAAGTTGCATGTACAAGCCATGACAAGCCAACAATGCGTTCCACCGTAAGTTTTTCATATGTATACGCACTTTCAACAGATATGCACACATCAGAAATGAAACGTGCACTCTATGGCACGCAGAATGATACTTGTTGACATTTCATTGCCAAGGGACGTAATACGTGTACGGGAAAATAGGACAAACAGAGATAACTTAGATTTTTACGCGATCTGATAGTATATATGATTATTATTCATAATTGTAATACGTAAAGAATATGTACAATATTATCTGGCTTGTTGTTATGATTTTTAATATGACTATTGTTATAATTATTGCAGGAAACCTGTATCAAGACACAACGTTAATCGCTTCTCAAGTGAGCCCAGAAGTTGCATGTACAAGGCATGACAAGCCAACATTGCGTTCCACCGTAAGTTTATCATATGTATACGTACTTTCAACAGATATGCACAAGTCAGAAATGAAACGGGCACTCTATGGCACGCAGAATGATACTTGTTGACATTTCATTGCCAAGGGACGTAATACGTGTACGGGAAAATAGGAGAAAAAGAGATAACTTAGATTTTTACGCGATCTGATAGTACATATGATTATTATTCATAATAGTAATACGTATAGAATATTTACAATATTATCTGGCTTGTTGTTATGATTGTTAATATGACAATTGTTATAATTATTGCAGCAAACCTGTATCAAGACACAACGTTAATCGCTTCTCAAGTGAGCCCAGAAGTTGCATGTACAAGCCATGATAAGCCAACAATGCGTTCCACCGTAAGTTTTTCATATGTATACGTACTTTCAACAGATATGCACAAGTCAGAAATGAAACGGGCACTCTATGGCACGCAGAATGATACTTGTTGACATTTCATTGCCAAGGGACGTAATACGCGTACGGGAAAATAGGACAAACAGAGATAACTTAGATTTTTACGCGATCTGATAGTACATATGATTATTATTCATAATAGTAATACGTAAAGAATATGTACAATATTATCTGGCTTGTTGTTATGATTGTTAATATGACTATTGTTATAATTATTGCAGCAAACCTGTATCAAGACACAACGTTAATCGCTTCTCAAGTGAGCCCAGAAGTTGCATGTACAAGCCATGACAAGCCAACAATGCGTTCCACCGTAAGTTTTTCATATGTATACGTACTTTCAACAGATATGCACAAGTCAAAAATGAAACGGGCACTCTATGGCACGCAGAATGATACTTGTTGACATTTCATTGCCAAGGGACGTAATACGTGTACGGGAAAATAGGAGAAAAAGAGATAACTTAGATTTTACGCGATCTGATAGTACATATGATTATTATTCATAATAGTAATACGTATAGAATATGTACAATAGTATCTGGCTTGTTGTTATGATTGTTAATATGGACTATTGTTATAAGTATTGCAGCAAACTTGTATCAAGACACAACGTTAATCGCTTCTCAAGTGAGCCCAGAAGTTGCATGTACAAGCCATGACAAGCCAACAATGCGTTCCACCGTAAGTTTTTCATATGTATACGCACTTTCAACAGATATGAACACATCAGAAATGAAACGTGCACTCTATGGCACGCAGAATGATACTTGTTGACATTTCATTGCCAAGGGACGTAATACGTGTACGGGAAAATAGGACAACAGAGATAACTTAGATGTTTACGCGATCTGATAGTACATATGATTATTATTCATAATAGTAATACGTAAAGAATATGTACAATATTATCTGGCTTGTTGTTATGATTGTTAATATGACTATTGTTATAATTATTGCAGCAAACTTGTATCAAGACACAACGTTAATCGCTTCTCAAGTGAGCCCAGAAGTTGCATGTACAAGCCATGACAAGCCAACAATGAGTTCCGCCGTAAGTTTTTCATATGTATACGTACTTTCAACAGATATGCACAAGTCAGAAATGAAACGGGCACTCTATGGCACGCAGAATGATACTTGTTGACATTTCATTGCCAAGGGACGTAATACGTGTACGGGAAAATAGGAGAAAAAGAGATAACTTAGATTTTTACGCGATCTGATAGTACATATGATTATTATTCATAATAGTAATACGTATAGAATATGTACAATATTATCTGGCTTGTTGTTATGATTGTTAATATGACTATTGTTATAAGTATTGCAGCAAACTTGTATCAAGACACAACGTTAATCGCTTCTCAAGTGAGCCCAGAAGTTGCATGTACAAGCCATGACAAGCCAACAATGCGTTCCACCGTAAGTTTTTCATATGTATACGCACTTCAACAGATATGCACACATCAGAAATGAAACGTGCACTCTATGGCACGCAGAATGATACTTGTTGACATTTCATTGCCAAGGGACGTAATACGTGTACGGGAAAATAGGACAAACAGAGATAACTTAGATTTTTACGCGATCTGATAGTACATATGATTATTATTCATAATAGTAATACGTATAGAATATGTACAATATTATCTGGCTGTTGTTATGATTGTTAATATGACTATTGTTTATAATTATTGCAGCAAACTGTATTATCAAGACACAACGTTAATCGCTTCTCAAGTGAGCCCAGAAGTTGCATGTACAAGCCATGACAAGCCAACAATGAGTTCCGCCGTAAGTTTTTCATATGTATACGTACTTTCAACAGATATGCACAAGTCAGAAATGAAACGGGCACTCTATGGCACGCAGAATGATACTTGTTGACATTTCATTGCCAAGGGACGTAATACGTGTACGGGAAAATAGGAGAAAAAGAGATAACTTAGATTTTTACGCGATCTGATAGTACATATGATTATTATTCATAATAGTAATACGTATAGAATATGTACAATATTATCTGGCTTGTTGTTATGATTGTTAATATGACTATTGTTATAAGTATTGCAGCAAACTTGTATCAAGACACAACGTTAATCGCTTCTCAAGTGAGCCCAGAAGTTGCATGTACAAGCCATGACAAGCCAACAATGCGTTCCACCGTAAGTTTTTCATATGTATACGCACTTTCAACAGATATGCACACATCAGAAATGAAACGTGCACTCTATGGCACGCAGAATGATACTTGTTGACATTTCATTGCCAAGGGACGTAATACGTGTACGGGAAAATAGGACAAACAGAGATAACTTAGATTTTTACGCGATCTGATAGTACATATGATTATTATTCATAATAGTAATACGTAAAGAATATGTACAATATTATCTGGCTTGTTGTTATGATTGTTAATATGACTATTGTTATAATTATTGCAGGAAACCTGTATCAAGACACAACGTTAATCGCTTCTCAAGTGAGCCCAGAAGTTGCATGTACAAGGCATGACAAGCCAACATTGCGTTCCACCGTAAGTTTATCATATGTATACGTACTTTCAACAGATATGCACAAGTCAGAAATGAAACGGGCACTCTATGGCACGCAGAATGATACTTGTTGACATTTCATTGCCAAGGGACGTAATACGTGTACGGGAAAATAGGAGAAAAAGAGATAACTTAGATTTTTACGCGATCTGATAGTACATATGATTATTATTCATAATAGTAATACGTATAGAATATTTACAATATTATCTGGCTTGTTGTTATGATTGTTAATATGACTATTGTTATAATTATTGCAGCAAACCTGTATCAAGACACAACGTTAATCGCTTCTCAAGTGAGCCCAGAAGTTGCATGTACAAGCCATGATAAGCCAACAATGCGTTCCACCGTAAGTTTTTTATATGTATACGTACTTTCAACAGATATGCACAAGTCAGAAATGAAACGGGCACTCTATGGCACGCAGAATGATACTTGTTGACATTTCATTGCCAAGGGACGTAATACGCGTACGGGAAAATAGGACAAACAGAGATAACTTAGATTTTTACGCGATCTGATAGTACATATGATTATTATTCATAATAGTAATACGTAAAGAATATGTACAATATTATCTGGCTTGTTGTTATGATTGTTAATATGACTATTGTTATAATTATTGCAGCAAACCTGTATCAAGACACAACGTTAATCGCTTCTCAAGTGAGCCCAGAAGTTGCATGTACAAGCCATGACAAGCCAACAATGCGTTCCACCGTAAGTTTTTCATATGTATACGTACTTTCAACAGATATGCACAAGTCAAAAATGAAACGGGCACTCTATGGCACGCAGAATGATACTTGTTGACATTTCATTGCCAAGGGACGTAATACGTGTACGGGAAAATAGGATAAAAAGAGATAACTTAGATTTTTACGCGATCTGATAGTACATATGATTATTATTCATAATAGTAATACGTATAGAATATGTACAATAGTATCTGGCTTGTTGTTATGATTGTTAATATGACTATTGTTATAAGTATTGCAGCAAACTTGTATCAAGACACAACGTTAATCGCTTCTCAAGTGAGCCCAGAAGTTGCATGTACAAGCCATGACAAGCCAACAATGCGTTCCACCGTAAGTTTTTCATATGTATACGCACTTTCAACAGATATGAACACATCAGAAATGAAACGTGCACTCTATGGCACGCAGAATGATACTTGTTGACATTTCATTGCCAAGGGACGTAATACGTGTACGGGAAAATAGGACAAACAGAGATAACTTAGATGTTTACGCGATCTGATAGTACATATGATTATTATTCATAATAGTAATACGTAAAGAATATGTACAATATTATCTGGCTTGTTGTTATGATTGTTAATATGACTATTGTTATAATTATTGCAGCAAACTTGTATCAAGACACAACGTTAATCGCTTCTCAAGTGAGCCCAGAAGTTGCATGTACAAGCCATGACAAGCCAACAATGAGTTCCGCCGTAAGTTTTTCATATGTATACGTACTTTCAACAGATATGCACAAGTCAGAAATGAAACGGGCACTCTATGGCAAGCAGAATGATACTTGTTGACATTTCATTGCCAAGGGACGTAATACGTGTACGGGAAAATAGGAGAAAAAGAGATAACTTAGATTTTTACGCGATCTGATAGTACATATGATTATTATTCATAATAGTAATACGTATAGAATATGTACAATATTATCTGGCTTGTTGTTATGATTGTTAATATGACTATTGTTATAAGTATTGCAGCAAACTTGTATCAAGACACAACGTTAATCGCTTCTCAAGTGAGCCCAGAAGTTGCATGTACAAGCCATGACAAGCCAACAATGCGTTCCACCGTAAGTTTTTCATATGTATACGTACTTTCAACAGATATGCACAAGTCAGAAATGAAACGGGCACTCTATGGCACGCAGAATGATACTTGTTGACATTTCATTGCCAAGGGACGTAATACGCGTACGGGAAAATAGGACAAACAGAGATAACTTAGATTTTTACGCGATCTGATAGTACATATGATTATTATTCATAATAGTAATACGTAAAGAATATGTACAATATTATCTGGCTTGTTGTTATGATTGTTAATATGACTATTGTTATAATTATTGCAGCAAACCTGTATCAAGACACAACGTTAATCGCTTCTCAAGTGAGCCCAGAAGTTGCATGTACAAGCCATGACAAGCCAACAATGCGTTCCACCGTAAGTTTTTCATATGTATACGTACTTTCAACAGATATGCACAAGTCAAAAATGAAACGGGCACTCTATGGCACGCAGAATGATACTTGTTGACATTTCATTGCCAAGGGACGTAATACGTGTACGGGAAAATAGGAGAAAAAGAGATAACTTAGATTTTTACGCGATCTGATAGTACATATGATTATTATTCATAATAGTAATACGTATAGAATATGTACAATATTATCTGGCTTGTTGTTATGATTGTTAATATGACTATTGTTATAAGTATTGCAGCAAACTTGTATCAAGACACAACGTTAATCGCTTCTCAAGTGAGCCCAGAAGTTGCATGTACAAGCCATGACAAGCCAACAATGCGTTCCACCGTAAGTTTTTCATATGTATACGCACTTTCAACAGATATGAACACATCAGAAATGAAACGTGCACTCTATGGCACGCAGAATGATACTTGTTGACATTTCATTGCCAATGGACGTAATACGTGTACGGGAAAATAGGACAAACAGAGATAACTTAGATGTTTACGCGATCTGATAGTACATATGATTATTATTCATAATAGTAATACGTAAAGAATATGTACAATATTATCTGGCTTGTTGTTATGATTGTTAATATGACTATTGTTATAATTATTGCAGCAAACTTGTATCAAGACACAACGTTAATCGCTTCTCAAGTGAGCCCAGAAGTTGCATGTACAAGCCATGACAAGCCAACAATGAGTTCCGCCGTAAGTTTTTCATATGTATACGTACTTTCAACAGATATGCACAAGTCAGAAATGAAACGGGCACTCTATGGCACGCAGAATGATACTTGTTGACATTTCATTGCCAAGGGACGTAATACGTGTACGGGAAAATAGGAGAAAAAGAGATAACTTAGATTTTTACGCGATCTGATAGTACATATGATTATTATTCATAATAGTAATACGTATAGAATATGTACAATATTATCTGGCTTGTTGTTATGATTGTTAATATGACTATTGTTATAAGTATTGCAGCAAACTTGTATCAAGACACAACGTTAATCGCTTCTCAAGTGAGCCCAGAAGTTGCATGTACAAGCCATGACAAGCCAACAATGCGTTCCACCGTAAGTTTTTCATATGTATACGCACTTTCAACAGATATGCACACATCAGAAATGAAACGTGCACTCTATGGCACGCAGAATGATACTTGTTGACATTTCATTGCCAAGGGACGTAATACGTGTACGGGAAAATAGGACAAACAGAGATAACTTAGATGTTTACGCGATCTGATAGTACATATGATTATTATTCATAATAGTAATACGTAAAGAATATGTACAATATTATCTGGCTTGTTGTTATGATTGTTAATATGACTATTGTTATAATTATTGCAGCAAACTTGTATCAAGACACAACGTTAATCGCTTCTCAAGTGAGCCCAGAAGTTGCATGTACAAGCCCTGACAAGCCAACAATGAGTTCCGCCGTAAGTTTTTCATATGTATACGTACTTTCAACAGATATGCACAAGTCAGAAATGAAACGGGCACTCTATGGCACGCAGAATGATACTTGTTGACATTTCATTGCCAAGGGACGTAATACGTGTACGGGAAAATAGGAGAAAAAGAGATAACTTAGATTTTTACGCGATCTGATAGTACATATGATTATTATTCATAATAGTAATACGTATAGAATATGTACAATATTATCTGGCTTGTTGTTATGATTGTTAATATGACTATTGTTATAAGTATTGCAGCAAACTTGTATCAAGACACAACGTTAATCGCTTCTCAAGTGAGCCCAGAAGTTGCATGTACAAGCCATGACAAGCCAACAATGCGTTCCACCGTAAGTTTTTCATATGTATACGCACTTTCAACAGATATGCACACATCAGAAATGAAACGTGCACTCTATGGCACGCAGAATGATACTTGTTGACATTTCATTGCCAAGAGACGTAATACGTGTACGGGAAAATAGGACAAACAGAGATAACTTAGATTTTTACGCGATCTGATAGTACATATGATTATTATTCATAATAGTAATACGTAAAGAATATGTACAATATTATCTGGCTTGTTGTTATGATTGTTAATATGACTATTGTTATAATTATTGCAGCAAACCTGTATCAAGACACAACGTTAATCGCTTCTCAAGTGAGCCCAGAAGTTGCATGTACAAGCCATGACAAGCCAACATTGCGTTCCACCGTAAGTTTATCATATGTATACGTACTTTCAACAGATATGCACAAGTCAGAAATGAAACGGGCACTCTATGGCACGCAGAATGATACTTGTTGACATTTCATTGCCAAGGGACGTAATACGTGTACGGGAAAATAGGAGAAAAAGAGATAACTTAGATTTTTACGCGATCTGATAGTACATATGATTATTATTCATAATAGTAATACGTATAGAATATTTACAATATTATCTGGCTTGTTGTTATGATTGTTAATATGACTATTG
This sequence comes from Cyrtodaria siliqua, assembly GCA_037043455.1. Classification (NCBI taxonomy): domain Eukaryota; kingdom Metazoa; phylum Mollusca; class Bivalvia; order Adapedonta; family Hiatellidae; genus Cyrtodaria; species Cyrtodaria siliqua. The sequence goes on along the minus strand of JAWPHD010022942.1, from coordinate 14,106 downwards.
TTATAATTATTGCAGCAAACCTGTATCAAGACACAACGTTAATCGCTTCTCAAGTGAGCCCAGAAGTTGCATGTACAAGCCATGACAAGCCAACAATGCGTTCCACCGTAAGTTTTTCATATGTATACGTACTTTCAACAGATATGCACAAGTCAGAAATGAAACGGGCACTCTATGGCACGCAGAATGATACTTGTTGACATTTCATTGCCAAGGGACGTAATACGCGTACGGGAAAATAGGACAAACAGAGATAACTTAGATTTTTACGCGATCTGATAGTACATATGATTATTATTCATAATAGTAATACGTAAAGAATATGTACAATATTATCTGGCTTGTTGTTATGATTGTTAATATGACTATTGTTATAATTATTGCAGCAAACCTGTATCAAGACACAACGTTAATCGCTTCTCAAGTGAGCCCAGAAGTTGCATGTACAAGCCATGACAAGCCAACAATGCGTTCCACCGTAAGTTTTTCATATGTATACGTACTTTCAACAGATATGCACAAGTCAGAAATGAAACGGACTCACACCACTATTATCTCCCTTGAATACTCCTGCCCTACAGATGAAGGAGGTAGATAACAAAAAACAAGTTCGCTTTTCTACATTTTACAGGATACATTGATTTATGTTTACCAGGTTCTAAATCTACAGCATTTTAGGAAGAGATCCCAGAAAAATGCATGTTGATATAAGATTTCTAGCTAATTCTGCCTCATTTTACACATCATGGGTCTAATCTCCACGGGGTTGTATTTTTGTCTAAATTTTGATAGGTGTCACGCAAACATGAAATTAAAAAAAGTTCAATCTGGTAAATATTCGTTAAAAGTTAATAGCATGCAGCTATTGGATCAATGAAGAATTTAAGCATAAATACATGTTGCAAAATCTTTTTTATCTCTATGCCACGAACAAAAACATTACAATGGGACCCTATGGAAAATTAATTGTGGTGTGAGACGTTAAGAAAGAGCTGCAGAATGGCTATCTTTATTCGTTATTCTTAAGGGACTGCGCTTTAGAGCTGCAGAATGGCCTTTTCATCCGACATCTCTAAGGTATTGCGCTTTAGAGCTGCATAACGAGTATCTTTCATCCTTTAATGCTAAGGCATTGCGCTTTAGAGCTGCAGAACAGGTATCTTTTATCATTCATCTCTAATGCCTTGCAATTTAGAGCTTCAGAATGGGAATTTCCATCATTCATCTCTAAGCCCTTGCGCTTTAGAGCTGCAGAACGGGTACCTTACATCCTTCAACACTAAGCATTGTTTGTGTATCTGTGAACGTTTCAGACATGTTAGGACACAGTTAACACGGTTATTCAGAAATCCCGTCTGTGTATGTATAGTTACTTCAAGTTATCTTCATATTGCAGGAATTAGCAGAAATTTTACTTGATACCATGTTTAACTAAAAATTAACTATATTTTCAAAACTAATACAGGTATAAGCATAATTTTAGCTTTATTTTACAGCTATTGGCTTGTAAAACAAACACACATATCAATGAAGACAGACTACTTTGAAAAAATGTCAAAATTAAAGCGAGAGACTGTTACTTTTCCTGGAAAATCAAAATTTTGACGGGTAACCCTTAGTTTGAGTTTATTATTTTCAGCATTTTTCTCAATAATCATTTCTTAAAGATCATGTTTATGCTATATTCAGATGTAGAGATGCCTTTTCATGTATATTTGAAAGTTTCAGACATAGCTGAGCACAAATGACCAGGAAAATGCAAAATCCTTATCACTACTGTAGATTTTCAAAATATTAAAGGTGCTCGGCCTGAATTTCGACCAATACCCTAGGTCACTAAAACTTGAATAATTTGAAAAGCAATAAACATGGAATCAAACTTTTAGCACTTTTCAGCGTGTAATTGATTTGTATACATGTTCAATTATTATTGAGGTGATCATTAGAAAAAAAAATGACCTTAAGGACTCACACCACTATTATCTCCCTTGAATACTCCTGCCCTACAGATGAAGGAGGTAGATAACAAAAAACAAGTTCGCTTTTCTACATTTTACAGGATACATTGATTTATGTTTACCAGGTTCTAAATCTACAGCATTTTAGGAAGAGATCCAAGAAAAATGCATGTTGATATAAGATTTCTAGCTAATTCTGCCTCATTTTACACATCATGGGTCTAATCTCCACGGGGTTGTATTTTTGTCTAAATTTTGATAGGTGTCACGCAAACATGAAATTAAAAAAAGTTCAATCTGGTAAATATTCGTTAAAAGTTAATAGCATGCAGATATTGGATCAATGAAGAATTTAAGCATAAATACATGTTGCAAAATCTTTTTTATCTCTATGCCACGAACAAAAACATTACAATGGGACCCTATGGAAAATTAATTGTGGTGTGAGACGTTAAGAAAGAGCTGCAGAATGGCTATCTTTATTCGTTATTCTTAAGGGACTGCGCTTTAGAGCTGCAGAATGGCCTTTTCATCCGACATCTCTAAGGTATTGCGCTTTAGAGCTGCATAACGAGTATCTTTCATCCTTTAATGCTAAGGCATTGCGCTTTAGAGCTGCAGAACAGGTATCTTTTATCATTCATCTCTAATGCCTTGCAATTTAGAGCTTCAGAATGGGAATTTCCATCATTCATCTCTAAGCCCTTGCGCTTTAGAGCTGCAGAACGGGTACCTTACATCCTTCAACACTAAGCATTGTTTGTGTATCTGTGAACGTTTCAGACATGTTAGGACACAGTTAACACGGTTATTCAGAAATCCCGTCTGTGTATGTATAGTTACTTCAAGTTATCTTCATATTGCAGGAATTAGCAGAAATTTTACTTGATACCATGTTTAACTAAAAATTAACTATATTTTCAAAACTAATACAGGTATAAGCATAATTTTAGCTTTATTTTACAGCTATTGGCTTGTAAAACAAACACACATATCAATGAAGACAGACTACTTTGAAAAAATGTCAAAATTAAAGCGAGAGACTGTTACTTTTCCTGGAAAATCAAAATTTTGACGGGTAACCCTTAGTTTGAGTTTATTATTTTCAGCATTTTTCTCAATAATCATTTCTTAAAGATCATGTTTATGCTATATTCAGATGTAGAGATGCCTTTTCATGTATATTTGAAAGTTTCAGACATAGCTGAGCACAAATGACCAGGAAAATGCAAAATCCTTATCACTACTGTAGATTTTCAAAATATTAAAGGTGCTCGGCCTGAATTTCGACCAATACCCTAGGTCACTAAAACTTGAATAATTTGAAAAGCAATAAACATGGAATCAAACTTTTAGCACTTTTCAGCGTGTAATTGATTTGTATACATGTTCAATTATTATTGAGGTGATCATTAGAAAAAAAAATGACCTTAAGGACTCACACCACTATTATCTCCCTTGAATACTCCTGCCCTACAGATGAAGGAGGTAGATAACAAAAAACAAGTTCGCTTTTCTACATTTTACAGGATACATTGATTTATGTTTACCAGGTTCTAAATCTACAGCATTTTAGGAAGAGATCCAAGAAAAATGCATGTTGATATAAGATTTCTAGCTAATTCTGCCTCATTTTACACATCATGGGTCTAATCTCCACGGGGTTGTATTTTTGTCTAAATGTTGATAGGTGTCACGCAAACATGAAATTAAAAAAAGTTCAATCTGGTAAATATTCGTTAAAAGTTAATAGCATGCAGATATTGGATCAATGAAGAATTTAAGCATAAATACATGTTGCAAAATCTTTTTTATCTCTATGCCACGAACAAAAACATTACAATGGGACCCTATGGAAAATTAATTGTGGTGTGAGACGTTAAGAAAGAGCTGCAGAATGGCTATCTTTATTCGTTATTCTTAAGGGACTGCGCTTTAGAGCTGCAGAATGGCCTTTTCATCCGACATCTCTAAGGTATTGCGCTTTAGAGCTGCATAACGAGTATCTTTCATCCTTTAATGCTAAGGCATTGCGCTTTAGAGCTGCAGAACAGGTATCTTTTATCATTCATCTCTAATGCCTTGCAATTTAGAGCTTCAGAATGGGAATTTCCATCATTCATCTCTAAGCCCTTGCGCTTTAGAGCTGCAGAACGGGTACCTTACATCCTTCAACACTAAGCATTGTTTGTGTATCTGTGAACGTTTCAGACATGTTAGGACACAGTTAACACGGTTATTCAGAAATCCCGTCTGTGTATGTATAGTTACTTCAAGTTATCTTCATATTGCAGGAATTAGCAGAAATTTTACTTGATACCATGTTTAACTAAAAATTAACTATATTTTCAAAACTAATACAGGTATAAGCATAATTTTAGCTTTATTTTACAGCTATTGGCTTGTAAAACAAACACACATATCAATGAAGACAGACTACTTTGAAAAAATGTCAAAATTAAAGCGAGAGACTGTTACTTTTCCTGGAAAATCAAAATTTTGACGGGTAACCCTTAGTTTGAGTTTATTATTTTCAGCATTTTTCTCAATAATCATTTCTTAAAGATCATGTTTATGCTATATTCAGATGTAGAGATGCCTTTTCATGTATATTTGAAAGTTTCAGACATAGCTGAGCACAAATGACCAGGAAAATGCAAAATCCTTATCACTACTGTAGATTTTCAAAATATTAAAGGTGCTCGGCCTGAATTTCGACCAATACCCTAGGTCACTAAAACTTGAATAATTTGAAAAGCAATAAACATGGAATCAAACTTTTAGCACTTTTCAGCGTGTAATTGATTTGTATACATGTTCAATTATTATTGAGGTGATCATTAGAAAAAAAAATGACCTTAAGGACTCACACCACTATTATCTCCCTTGAATACTCCTGCCCTACAGATGAAGGAGGTAGATAACAAAAAACAAGTTCGCTTTTCTACATTTTACAGGATACATTGATTTATGTTTACCAGGTTCTAAATCTACAGCATTTTAGGAAGAGATCCAAGAAAAATGCATGTTGATATAAGATTTCTAGCTAATTCTGCCTCATTTTACACATCATGGGTCTAATCTCCACGGGGTTGTATTTTTGTCTAAATTTTGATAGGTGTCACGCAAACATGAAATTAAAAAAAGTTCAATCTGGTAAATATTCGTTAAAAGTTAATAGCATGCAGATATTGGATCAATGAAGAATTTAAGCATAAATACATGTTGCAAAATCTTTTTTATCTCTATGCCACGAACAAAAACATTACAATGGGACCCTATGGAAAATTAATTGTGGTGTGAGACGTCTATGGCACGCAGAATGATACTTGTTGACATTTCATTGCCAAGGGACGTAATACGTGTACGTGAAAATAGGAGAAAAAGAGATAACTTAGATTTTTACGCGATCTGATAGTACATATGATTATTATTCATAATAGTAATACGTATAGAATATGTACCATATTATCTGGCTTGTTGTTATGATTGTTAATATGACTATTGTTATAATTATTGCAGCAAACCTGTATCAAGACACAACGTTAATCGCTTCTCAAGTGAGCCCAGAAGTTGCATGTACAAGCCATGACAAGCCAACATTGCGTTCCACCGTAAGTTTATCATATGTATACGTACTTTCAACAGATATGCACAAGTCAGAAATGAAACAGACACTCTATGGCACGCAGAATGATACTTGTTGACATTTCATTGCCAAGGGACGTAATACGTGTACGGGAAAATAGGACAAACAGAGATAACTTAGATTTTTACGCGATCTGATAGTACATATGATTATTATTCATAATAGTAATACGTAAAGAATATGTACAATATTATCTGGCTTGTTGTTATGATTGTTAATATGACTATTGTTATAATTATTGCAGCAAACCTGTATCAAGACACAACGTTAATCGCTTCTCAAGTGAGCCCAGAAGTTGCATGTACAAGCCATGACAAGCCAACATTGCGTTCCACCGTAAGTTTATCATATGTATACGTACTTTCAACAGATATGCACAAGTCAGAAATGAAACAGGCACTCTATGGCACGCAGAATGATACTTGTTGACATTTCATTGCCAAGGGACGTAATACGTGTACGGGAAAATAGGACAAACAGAGATAACTTAGATTTTTACGCGATCTGATAGTACATATGATTATTATTCATAATAGTAATACGTAAAGAATATGTACAATATTATCTGGCTTGTTGTTATGATTGTTAATATGACTATTGTTATAATTATTGCAGCAAACCTGTATCAAGACACAACGTTAATCGCTTCTCAAGTGAGCCCAGAAGTTGCATGTACAAGCCATGACAAGCCAACAATGCGTTCCACCGTAAGTTTTTCATATGTATACGCACTTTCAACAGATATGCACACATCAGAAATGAAACGTGCACTCTATGGCACGCAGAATGATACTTGTTGACATTTCATTGCCAAGGGACGTAATACGTGTACGGGAAAATAGGACAAACAGAGATAACTTAGATTTTTACGCGATCTGATAGTACATATGATTATTATTCATAATAGTAATACGTAAAGAATATGTACAATATTATCTGGCTTGTTGTTATGATTGTTAATATGACTATTGTTATAATTATTGCAGCAAACTTGTATCAAGACACAACGTTAATCGCTTCTCATGTGAGCCCAGAAGTTGCATGTACAAGCCATGACAAGCCAACAATGCGTTCCACCGTAAGTTTTTCATATGTATACGCACTTTCAACAGATATGCACACATCAGAAATGAAACGTGCACTCTATGGCACGCAGAATGATACTTGTTGACATTTCATTGCCAAGGGACGTAATACGTGTACGGGAAAATAGGACAAACAGAGATAACTTAGATTTTTACGCGATCTGATAGTACATATGATTATTATTCATAATAGTAATACGTAAAGAATATGTACAATATTATCTGGCTTGTTGTTATGATTGTTAATATGACTATTGTTATAATTATTGCAGCAAACCTGTATCAAGAAACAACGTTAATCGCTTCTCAAGTGAGCCCAGAAGTTGCATGTACAAGCCATGACAAGCCAACAATGCGTTCCACCGTAAGTTTTTCATATGTATACGTACTTTCAACAGATATTCACAAGTCAGAAATGAAACGGGCACTCTATGGCACGCAGAATGATACTTGTTGACATTTCATTGCCAAGGGACGTAATACGTGTACGGGAAAATAGGACAAACAGAGATAACTTAGATTTTTACGCGATCTGATAGTACATATGATTATTATTCATAATAGTAATACGTAAAGAATATGTACAATATTATCTGGCTTGTTGTTATGATTGTTAATATGACTATTGTTATAATTATTGCAGCAAACCTGTATCAAGACACAACGTTAATCGCTTCTCAAGTGAGCCCAGAAGTTGCATGTACAAGCCATGACAAGCCAACAATGCGTTCCACCGTAAGTTTTTCATATGTATACGCACTTTCAACAGATATGCACACATCAGAAATGAAACGTGCACTCTATGGCACGCAGAATGATACTTGTTGACATTTCATTGCCAAGGGACGTAATACGTGTACGGAAAAATAGGACAAACAGAGATAACTTAGATTTTTACGCGATCTGATAGTACATATGATTATTATTCATAATAGTAATACGTAAAGAATATGTACAATATTATCTGGCTTGTTGTTATGATTGTTAATATGACTATTGTTATAATTATTGCAGCAAACTTGTATCAAGACACAACGTTAATCGCTTCTCAAGTGAGCCCAGAAGTTGCATGTACAAGCCATGACAAGCCAACAATGCGTTCCACCGTAAGTTTTTCATATGTATACGCACTTTCAACAGATATGCACACATCAGAAATGAAACGTGCACTCTATGGCACGCAGAATGATACTTGTTGACATTTCATTGCCAAGGGACGTAATACGTGTACGGGAAAATAGGACAAACAGAGATAACTTAGATTTTTACGCGATCTGATAGTACATATGATTATTATTCATAATAGTAATACGTAAAGAATATGTACAATATTATCTGGCTTGTTGTTATGATTGTTAATATGACTATTGTTATAATTATTGCAGCAAACTTGTATCAAGACACAACGTTAATCGCTTCTCAAGTGAGCCCAGAAGTTGCATGTACAAGCCATGACAAGCCAACAATGCGTTCCACCGTAAGTTTTTCATATGTATACGCACTTTCAACAGATATGCACACATCAGAAATGAAACGTGCACTCTATGGCACGAAGAATGATACTTGTTGACATTTCATTGCCAAGGGACGTAATACGTGTACGGGAAAATAGGACAAACAGAGATAACTTAGATTTTTACGCGATCTGATAGTACATATGATTATTATTCATAATAGTAATACGTAAAGAATATGTACAATATTATCTGGCTTGTTGTTATGATTGTTAATATGACTATTGTTATAATTATTGCAGCAAACCTGTATCAAGACACAACGTTAATCGCTTCTCAAGTGAGCCCAGAAGTTGCATGTACAAGCCATGACAAGCCAACAATGCGTTCCACCGTAAGTTTTTCATATGTATACGCACTTTCAACAGATATGCACACATCAGAAATGAAACGTGCACTCTATGGCACGCAGAATGATACTTGTTGACATTTCATTGCCAAGGGACGTAATACGTGTACGGAAAAATAGGACAAACAGAGATAACTTAGATTTTTACGCGATCTGATAGTACATATGATTATTATTCATAATAGTAATACGTAAAGAATATGTACAATATTATCTGGCTTGTTGTTATGATTGTTAATATGACTATTGTTATAATTATTGCAGCAAACTTGTATCAAGACACAACGTTAATCGCTTCTCAAGTGAGCCCAGAAGTTGCATGTACAAGCCATGACAAGCCAACAATGCGTTCCACCGTAAGTTTTTCATATGTATACGCACTTTCAACAGATATGCACACATCAGAAATGAAACGTGCACTCTATGGCACGCAGAATGATACTTGTTGACATTTCATTGCCAAGGGACGTAATACGTGTACGGGAAAATAGGACAAACAGAGATAACTTAGATTTTTACGCGATCTGATAGTACATATGATTATTATTCATAATAGTAATACGTAAAGAATATGTACAATATTATCTGGCTTGTTGTTATGATTGTTAATATGACTATTGTTATAATTATTGCAGCAAACTTGTATCAAGACACAACGTTAATCGCTTCTCAAGTGAGCCCAGAAGTTGCATGTACAAGCCATGACAAGCCAACAATGCGTTCCACCGTAAGTTTTTCATATGTATACGCACTTTCAACAGATATGCACACATCAGAAATGAAACGTGCACTCTATGGCACGAAGAATGATACTTGTTGACATTTCATTGCCAAGGGACGTAATACGTGTACGGGAAAATAGGACAAACAGAGATAACTTAGATTTTTACGCGATCTGATAGTACATATGATTATTATTCATAATAGTAATACGTAAAGAATATGTACAATATTATCTGGCTTGTTGTTATGATTGTTAATATGACTATTGTTATAATTATTGCAGCAAACTTGTATCAAGACACAACGTTAATCGCTTCTCAAGTGAGCCCAGAAGTTGCATGTACAAGCCATGACAAGCCAACAATGCGTTCCACCGTAAGTTTTTCATATGTATACGCACTTCCAACAGATATGCACACATCAGAAATGAAACGTGCACTCTATGGCACGCAGAATGATACTTGTTGACATTTCATTGCCAAGGGACGTAATACGTGTACGGGAAAATAGGACAAACAGAGATAACTTAGATTTTTACGCGATCTGATAGTACATATGATTATTATTCATAATAGTAATACGTAAAGAATATGTACAATATTATCTGGCTTGTTGTTATGATTGTTAATATGACTATTGTTATAATTATTGCAGCAAACCTGTATCAAGACACAACGTTAATCGCTTCTCAAGTGAGCCCAGAAGTTGCATGTACAAGCCATGACAAGCCAACAATGCGTGCCACCGTAAGTTTTTCATATGTATACGTACTTTCAACAGATATGCACAAGTCAGAAATGAAACTGGCACTCTATGGCACGCAGAATGATACTTGTTGACATTTCATTGCCAAGGGACGTAATACGTGTACGGGAAAATAGGAGAAAAAGAGATAACTTACATTTTTACGCGATCTGATAGTACATATGATTATTATTCATAATAGTAATACGTATAGAATATGTACAATATTATCTGGCTTGTTGTTATGATTGTTAATATGACTATTGTTATAATTATTGCAGCAAACCTGTATCAAGACACAACGTTAATCGCTTCTCAAGTGAGCCCAGAAGTTGCATGTACAAGCCATGACAAGCCAACAATGCGTTCCACCGTAAGTTTTTCATATGTATACGCACTTTCAACAGATATGCACACATCAGAAATGAAACGTGCACTCTATGGCACGCAGAATGATACTTGTTGACATTTCATTGCCAAGGGACGTAATACGTGTACGGGAAAATAGGACAAACAGAGATAACTTAGATTTTTACGCGATCTGATAGTACATATGATTATTATTCATAATAGTAATACGTAAAGAATATGTACAATATTATCTGGCTTGTTGTTATGATTGTTAATATGACTATTGTTATAATTATTGCAGCAAACCTGTATCAAGACACAACGTTAATCGCTTCTCAAGTGAGCCCAGAAGTTGCATGTACAAGCCATGACAAGCCAACAATGCGTTCCACCGTAAGTTTTTCATATGTATACGCACTTTCAACAGATATGCACACATCAGAAATGAAACGTGCACTCTATGGCACGCATAATGATACTTGTTGACATTTCATTGCCAAGGGACGTAATACGTGTACGGAAAAATAGGACAAACAGAGATAACTTAGATTTTTACGCGATCTGATAGTACATATGATTATTATTCATAATAGTAATACGTAAAGAATATGTACAATATTATCTGGCTTGTTGTTATGATTGTTAATATGACTATTGTTATAATTATTGCAGCAAACTTGTATCAAGACACAACGTTAATCGCTTCTCAAGTGAGCCCAGAAGTTGCATGTACAAGCCATGACAAGCCAACAATGCGTTCCACCGTAAGTTTTTCATATGTATACGCACTTTCAACAGATATGCACACATCAGAAATGAAACGTGCACTCTATGGCACGCAGAATGATACTTGTTGACATTTCATTGCCAAGGGACGTAATACGTGTACGGGAAAATAGGACAAACAGAGATAACTTAGATTTTTACGCGATCTGATAGTACATATGATTATTATTCATAATAGTAATACGTAAAGAATATGTACAATATTATCTGGCTTGTTGTTATGATTGTTAATATGACTATTGTTATAATTATTGCAGCAAACTTGTATCAAGACACAACGTTAATCGCTTCTCAAGTGAGCCCAGAAGTTGCATGTACAAGCCATGACAAGCCAACAATGCGTTCCACCGTAAGTTTTTCATATGTATACGCACTTTCAACAGATATGCACACATCAGAAATGAAACGTGCACTCTATGGCACGAAGAATGATACTTGTTGACATTTCATTGCCAAGGGACGTAATACGTGTACGGGAAAATAGGACAAACAGAGATAACTTAGATTTTTACGCGATCTGATAGTACATATGATTATTATTCATAATAGTAATACGTAAAGAATATGTACAATATTATCTGGCTTGTTGTTATGATTGTTAATATGACTATTGTTATAATTATTGCAGCAAACTTGTATCAAGACACAACGTTAATCGCTTCTCAAGTGAGCCCAGAAGTTGCATGTACAAGCCATGACAAGCCAACAATGCGTTCCACCGTAAGTTTTTCATATGTATACGCACTTCCAACAGATATGCACACATCAGAAATGAAACGTGCACTCTATGGCACGCAGAATGATACTTGTTGACATTTCATTGCCAAGGGACGTAATACGTGTACGGGAAAATAGGACAAACAGAGATAACTTAGATTTTTACGCGATCTGATAGTACATATGATTATTATTCATAATAGTAATACGTAAAGAATATGTACAATATTATCTGGCTTGTTGTTATGATTGTTAATATGACTATTGTTATAATTATTGCAGCAAACCTGTATCAAGACACAACGTTAATCGCTTCTCAAGTGAGCCCAGAAGTTGCATGTACAAGCCATGACAAGCCAACAATGCGTGCCACCGTAAGTTTTTCATATGTATACGTACTTTCAACAGATATGCACAAGTCAGAAATGAAACTGGCACTCTATGGCACGCAGAATGATACTTGTTGACATTTCATTGCCAAGGGACGTAATACGTGTACGGGAAAATAGGAGAAAAAGAGATAACTTACATTTTTACGCGATCTGATAGTACATATGATTATTATTCATAATAGTAATACGTATAGAATATGTACAATATTATCTGGCTTGTTGTTATGATTGTTAATATGACTATTGTTATAATTATTGCAGCAAACCTGTATCAAGACACAACGTTAATCGCTTCTCAAGTGAGCCCAGAAGTTGCATGTACAAGCCATGACAAGCCAACAATGCGTTCCACCGTAAGTTTTTCATATGTATACGCACTTTCAACAGATATGCACACATCAGAAATGAAACGTGCACTCTATGGCACGCAGAATGATACTTGTTGACATTTCATTGCCAAGGGACGTAATACGTGTACGGGAAAATAGGACAAACAGAGATAACTTAGATTTTTACGCGATCTGATAGTACATATGATTATTATTCATAATAGTAATACGTAAAGAATATGTACAATATTATCTGGCTTGTTGTTATGATTGTTAATATGACTATTGTTATAATTATTGCAGCAAACCTGTATCAAGACACAACGTTAATCGCTTCTCAAGTGAGCCCAGAAGTTGCATGTACAAGCCATGACAAGCCAACAATGCGTTCCACCGTAAGTTTTTCATATGTATACGCACTTTCAACAGATATGCACACATCAGAAATGAAACGTGCACTCTATGGCACGCAGAATGATACTTGTTGACATTTCATTGCCAAGGGACGTAATACGTGTACGGGAAAATAGGACAAACAGAGATAACTTAGATTTTTACGCGATCTGATAGTACATATGATTATTATTCATAATAGTAATACGTAAAGAATATGTACAATATTATCTGGCTTGTTGTTATGATTGTTAATATGACTATTGTTATAATTATTGCAGCAAACTTGTATCAAGACACAACGTTAATCGCTTCTCAAGTGAGCCCAGAAGTTGCATGTACAAGCCATGACAAGCCAACAATGCGTTCCACCGTAAGTTTTTCATATGTATACGCACTTCCAACAGATATGCACACATCAGAAATGAAACGTGCACTCTATGGCACGCAGAATGATACTTGTTGACATTTCATTGCCAAGGGACGTAATACGTGTACGGGAAAATAGGACAAACAGAGATAACTTAGATTTTTACGCGATCTGATAGTACATATGATTATTATTCATAATAGTAATACGTAAAGAATATGTACAATATTATCTGGCTTGTTGTTATGATTGTTAATATGACTATTGTTATAATTATTGCAGCAAACCTGTATCAAGACACAACGTTAATCGCTTCTCAAGTGAGCCCAGAAGTTGCATGTACAAGCCATGACAAGCCAACAATGCGTGCCACCGTAAGTTTTTCATATGTATACGTACTTTCAACATATATGCACAAGTCAGAAATGAAACTGGCACTCTATGGCACGCAGAATGATACTTGTTGACATTTCATTGCCAAGGGACGTAATACGTGTACGGGAAAATAGGAGAAACAGAGATAACTTAGATTTTTACGCGATCTGATAGTACATATGATTATTATTCATAATAGTAATACGTATAGAATATGTACAATATTATCTGGCTTGTTGTTATGATTGTTAATATGACTATTGTTATAATTATTGCAGCAAACCTGTATCAAGACACAACGTTAATCGCTTCTCAAGTGACCCCAGAAGTTGCATGTACAAGCCATGACAAGCCAACAATGCGTTCCACCG
>JAWPHD010022941.1:0-23533 GCA_037043455.1 Cyrtodaria siliqua | reverse complement strand
CCGTCCAGTGCAGATAAGCCTCCCGGTGTGGAGATAAGCCTTCCGGAGTGGAGTTAAGCTTCCACGTATAACGTTAAGAGCAGTGGAGACGGTCCCCGTACCTGCGCAACATGGCAAGGTTCTAGTAACGACAACCCCCGGGACACGAGGCGGGCCCGTTATCAGTCCTCACTGGAGGAACTTCATTCACAACATGAACCATTAACACATCTATCGCGTCATCAACCCTTATAGAAGGCATTTAATGACAATCATCCATTGGATTCGCGCATCATCATCTTCATGAGCTCTCGCGCATCACCTTCATCGCGCTAGACCATAATTCTTGTGCACATCAACATTGTTATAACTTTAACAACACTTTAATGTCGTATCTAATCAGTCGACACATTCAGTATTTTTGATAATACTAAGAACGTCTTAAACGTTCATGAGAACAGTCTCTTCATATTTCATCTGTGTATTCGCTTTTTTTTTTTTTTTGATAATTGTGTATATATTTAACATATTTTAAAAGTTGCATCAAACTTATGTAAATGCATTCACCGTCATTGATTCTTTCCTGAGTTAGCCCCAACCACTAAGGTCATCCTGCGACAATTTGTAGGAAAATAAAGCTGAACAAGTATTTTCACTGTATGTTATAATAATTATAATTATGTCAAAATCTTCAAAGAGTAACACAGTAAAAACGATCAAATCAAAAATCTAAAAATAAAAAACCCCCGGAGTTTTGGCCCTTTTTTCCGTCTAATTTTACGTTTTACATTGATTGTTTTCAGTGGGGGCATCCGTGGTCCATGGACACCTTTCTAGTTTTTTTTAGTATAAATTATATATATACATATGATATAAAAAATTTAACTGCCAATAGGAGTGAGTCTGAAGATTCCAACAGTTATGAGTCAGTTCTGTTTGTACATCAAACAAGTTTCCAGAGACATATGGAAATGAACTGGTGATGGACAGTGTATACAAAGAAATATAAAAAGATCGGACAGGGAAAGAAGCATTCAAGGAGGACAGTCAGCCACAAAACACAGTAACAAACACGCAAACAGACAAACAAGAAGGCAAAAGCAATAATAAATGCAAAGGATATCACAAACACAAAAGGGTTAACAATAGGGCTACCGCCTTGGAACGGTCAGTGGCAACAAAGGCCACTGGGGGTTTAAACCGGTTCTAGGGTGCACCAAACCTCACACTTACCATACTGTCATCCCATTAAAACAGGACAGTGTAAATAAAGAAATCCCCGCCATGTTCTAATCTCTAACCAACAAGGCAGCATCAATAGGCAATATAAGTAAAACACAAATATGCTCGTGTAAATATAATACAAAAAAAACAATAGCCTAGAAAGCCACAATGAAGGTACTCAATGACTTGGCAGAAGCCAGAGCAGTAAGAGAATAAACCATTAAGGGCAGACTACCAAGTATGATATACCGTTATTTCTTATATGTGTGAACACAAATGTTGGCTACTCCGGTGTTGGCTTTTTCATCATTTAGGATCAAGTGTTTCATCCAAAATGCATTGGAAAAAATGAAGTCGAGTTCCAAGATAAGTTGTTATGCCCTTACTGCAAGGTAAATTTGTTTAGTTCTACTTTTCAAAGTTCTACTTTTCCTGGAATAGGTAGAACTTTTCTAAGAATGAATGAATGAATGAATGAATGAATGTTGTTTTACGGCACGTCGACACATAAATAGGTCATATTGTGCGCAAAAATTGATGAAAAATGAAGTATTATTGAAATATATAAAGATAAACTATTAACAAAATAAGGGATGATAAGGTGTAATATAAACTATGTAATGTAAATCAACAAATGCCCGTCAACGGGCATATAAACAAGTAAATATATAAGTAGAACTATTGCATTCTTCTGCATCCTGTTAATGGTACGGGTGCATGTGCTAGTTACTATACAACACAGCCAAATCAGATATATTCTAAGTCTATAAAGTATGGTGTGCTGTTTTGCTCAGTAATTATTCAAATGTTTTATGATATCAATAATCCATCTGTTGATATCAACAGTAGGAACGCCAGCCCTATGGCGTATGAATATTTATCAAACAAGGTCACGTGATAAAATCGATAACAAAATGACATTATTGGGAAAATTTTCACTGGTCAGATTTATACACCTCTTATCTATAAACTGTGATTATGACAAAACACAATCACAGATCGTTGTTAAAGTAATAATATTCACAAACTACATTGGTCGAACATAATTGGTGTACACTTCGTGTAATTCCCATTAATAGTTAAAGGTATTTTTCAAAGGGATGAATTTAGGTTGTTTTTAGGTTTAAATTGCCAACAATGCGCTTTTAAATCAAAATCGATTTATTTCGTCATTTTAGAAGCGAGAATAAAAACAAATGCATGTACGCGTAGATAAATCTTTCCTCTGTCCATATGCAAAATTTTAATGAAATCGGAGACAAGTACTTTTTTTTCCCCAAAATTAATTAACATGACCCACGGACTCAAAGACGGCATAACGCATATACATTTACAGACGCGACCGGGTACACAAGAAATGAAATAATGGAATTATTTCAATACATATATTTCAAATGTATGTATCCATGCATTCCAGATTAAATTTCTGATCTATACATGCTTTTGGTTTATGCCGGAGTGCTCCGAATAGGTTTTAACAAACCAAATTGCAACGGTACGTCTTGAAAGGAAATGAGGATGGTGAAAATATATGTTGCAGTGTTAATTTTCTGAATCCGAAAAAAATACAAAAAAATGAAGTTTTAACAGCGAGAACGAATTTTTTTTCATGAAAGTGTTCATTGACATGTCGACTATTAAAAACCAAAATTTAAAGTCAATCAGAAAAAAGTACTTTTTTTCCCCAAAATTAACAAAGTACACCGTGTTCGCTAAAATATGAACAATCGCCTTTCGAAGTTAATTTACACGTGGGATATAAAACCATGAAATTGTGAAATCCTTTTTAAGAGATATATTGATTTCAAACATTGTTCTGTATTTAATAAATTATTAGAGTAGAATGTTCACATTTTTTTTCAAGGACATCATTACGGTAGTATCCCTGCAACCCCGCCCCTCATCCCACCCCCACCACCCTCCATACCGTATTGATTAAGTTGTATATAGCTGCGAATGCGCAGTTGTAATCAAATTCGATTGATTTCATCATTTTAGAAGCGAGAATAAAAACGAAATCATATAGATACATCTCTCCTCTGTATATATGTAGAATTTCAATAAACGGAGACAAGTACTAATTAAGTAACAGGACCGTCCGACCCAAAGACGGCAACATTCATATCCATTAAGGAAAGACGACCGGCTACAAAAACAATTAAATAATTTCGTTATGTAAACACATATTTTAAAATGTATGTGTCCATATAGTTTACACTAATTTTTTATCTATACATGCTTTGGGTTTATGTCAGAGTGGCCAATGTATTTTAACAATGTTGCAACTGTATATCGGAAAATGAAATCATGATGGCGGCAACATACGTTGCAGAGTTAATTTTCGAAATCAGAAAAAGCGATAAACTAATATTAGTTTAACAGGCAGAAAGAATTATATTCTTTTAACTGTTCGTTTAAAACTGAGGGGGCGACTCGAGTTTTAAAGAAAGCAAGATTGGCATGTGTCCCTTTAACCAAGTAAATAAATGACTGACGAGTAACAGACATGCTACTGTCAGTAACAAACATGATTATGTGTAGACTCGAAGATTTCATAACATAAACATGTGGACATGACATTGTGTCAATGGAGCAATTGCCAGATGTGTGGTGTTGTGAAACACTGTACGCGTGAAACCAAAAAGTGCGGGTCGTTTATATTTATAGGGCATATATAGTTATATATATATATTTATATATATTATTCTTTTATATTTATATGGTCCCAGAACGCAGTCATACTCACTACTATATTGAAAGTAAATACTGAATATACATGTGCGGTGCGTTACGATCTGTAGTATTTGAAAACAGACATATTAAACATTTCCCTGAACATATATAATCATGATAAATACTATATTCATGGAATTATTTTTTCCTGAAAAAAAAATACATGTTTGTTTTCAGCAATTGAAATCTACTATATTCTGCGAATATTGCTACTTTGAAAATTTGAATACGTCTGTTTTAATCAAATAGCATGTTTTGTTTGTTTCAATATATATATATTTTTTAATTTATGATTTAAAAAAAAAAATGGATGATCGGAATATGTTTTAAACACTGTTGAATCCTGTAAATTAAAAAGAAGTGGTTTGGTTCAGAGGCGACAATATCGGTGAACAAAACCACTTGTTTTACCGGATTCAACATTGTGCAAGAAAATATTCATATATTATACCATTAATATTATAACATGTGTGTTGTAACAAATGCTTATCCTTGGATAGTGGACTTGACCTTTTACCTAAAAATCAAACGATCATCCTCTTTCCACTGTCCACCAATGAAGTTTCATGAAATTTGCTTTAGGTAAGAGGAAAAACTGTGTGGGCAATACTTTTCTTTTTCCGTTCATGGTAACGGACCTTTCAAGTACTGACTTCAAAATAAACAGGGATTATCATTTCACCAAAGGCAGTGGAAGTATGAAGTTTTATAAAATTAGCTTCTGAATGTAATAAAGAGTTTGATTGCGGACACGATTTTTCATGATCAAGTCACTGTGGCGTTGACCTCAGATTTATTGACCTCAATATTAATAGGGATCATACTCTTACAAAAGGCAGTCAAACCATGACGTTTGAATATATCAGGGGATATTGACCTTTGACCTATTAACCTCAAAATCATTCATGAGATTTGCTTTAGGGAAAGTGGACTTAAGTTTACAATATTTTACATTATCATGTCACGGTGACAATGACCTTTGACCTAATGACCTCAAAATCAAAAGGCATCATTCTCTCACCAAATGCACTCAAACCATGAATTTTGCTTCTGGGGAAGTGGACAGTGCAGACAAGGTTTTTCATAATCATTATTGGGTCACGGAGCCCTTGACCTTCAATATTTGATATGCACATACTGATGCTTCGTACAAAGTTTCGTCAAAATCCAACAAGTAGCGCAGACAAGATTTGTGACGGACGAACGGAAAGGCCAAATATAATCTGTCTCACCTACCACTTTGTGGTGGAAGACATACTTATAAAGACAATATGTTAGTTCATATGTATACTTTATTAAGCAAATAATTGAGCTAACATAAACTTCAGCATTGACTCTGGACAGTGGTGTACATGGAGTCTTCTTCCACATGACGTGCAGACTGAAAGAAAAGAAAGACATAGAATAAAAAGTTAATATAAGTCGAGCAGAGTATTCAATTTGAATCAGGTGTTGCGAGGGGGGGGGGGGGGGGGGGGGGGGGGGGGGGGGGGGGGGGGGGGGGGGCTAGGGCATGTTTAGGGGAATGGGACAGTTTACAATTTAATTATTGTTTAACGCCTCATCAACACGTTGTTTAGGTTATTTCGAGCCGCCCCAAAGAGAGGAGGAAATATACATAGGCATCCAGGAACCCTGCCCTACGCTTGTTACCGATTATATACCTATGGTTCTTTAACGTGCTTGTAGGACAGACTCCGATAAAAGGACCATCCGGTTTACGTTCCCATCAGACGAACGGGGCTAGCAGGACACATCGAAGTAACCCAGTGGCGCCAGTAAGAATTGAATCCGTGTTCACTGGATTCAAAGCCGATATGCTATAAACGTCCCTTGACCAAAACTGAGTAAATGGCACATCAACATGGGGAGAAAACATTAATATACAACTATTTATTTTCTCTCTCAAAACCTGGTGATGCCCCTAGTTTTAGAAATAAAACATGATAAAATAGGGCAGTTGAGAATATGTGGTCTGTTCTGATGTGAAAATGTGTAAAACAGACACAAGATTAGAAATTTGCTCTGTGTCCCTTTAATAAATTGGGGACCCATCACATAGACCATAATCATATTGTAATTAGTTGATGTTAAAGGGACACACGGCAATCTTGAAGTATTTATCAAGCTTTAACATTAGCATCTCCATTTGTTAACCTTGTAACATTTTAAATTTAAACCTGCTTGCATTAAAAGTTATTTTTGTCTTCGTTATTCTATCAAATATATTATAGGTGCACTATTATCAATAGTAAGTAATGTGTAAAACAATTTCTTCTGAACTATTCTAATAAATATTTATGATGCACAAATGCAAACTATGCAGAAAAATTAACCGAACTCCAGAGGTTTTAAACAAATAAAAACTGCCTAGTGTACCTTTAACACAACTTGTTTTCGCATGTATCCAGTACATGTAGTTTACATGAGCTCATATGACAATCACGCTGCATTATCACTGAAAACATTGTTTACTCTAACTTTGAACAGCACCGTGCAAGCATAACACAAGCTCCATTTAAAGAACTACACAAGTGCAAACAATTTTTTAAAAGGCTCTCACCTCCATATGATCCAATGGCATTTAATACGGCTTGATATTCTGAAGTCGTCAGTATCAATCTACCCCCACACCCCAATCTACCGTACTTGGGTGGAAGCGGGGTGCTGGGGACATTGATAGCATTTCTACTAGTAAATGTTTTATTCCACGAAACGTTCTACAGTTTACTGTACATCCAGTTACTGGAAAGATCGGAGTGAAAAATATGAACTTTCTATTAAACAGTATACGCCACTTTTTTAGGCACTATATTTGGCTAATGTCTAAATATGTACGATCTAAAAGTGGTGTGTACTGTTTATTAACAAACACATTTTAATGACAAAACAAATACCTTGATCATGGACCTCTAGCAGCAGACAGTAATCCCAAATCCAATTTGACCAACATGTCAATTTCACGTGTCAAGTTATGTCACGGTGACCTGTCAGTCACCAACACTGCATTGTGTTGACACATAATGGGACGTTATTTCGTCCGGTAAGATATTAGTTTTTACATTATCTATTGTATGAAACACTGTACGCGTGTTGTTAGACTCCATAGGTTCCCGTAGTGCTCGCCGACGCAGCGCGCCCAATTTCGGGTGTAAAAAAATGGCGTCTGTTTTAATTGAAAATTCGTAAAATAGTCCGTAAATAAAAAGAAATAGTCCATGTTCGCGGAGTTAAAATGCGAACAGAACTGATATGTTATAGGTCCGTGGCGTTCCTACTGCAAAGCATCACATTTCTGTGATATTAAAAATCAATTCCTATTAGCAAAAAAAATTTGAATTACTCATATCAAGAAGTACAATGAGGAGTAATTCTTGTTATCTTAAGAAGTACATCGAGGAGTAATTCTTGTTATCAGGAATTAACTTTCTGGCGATATTTTAATATTAAATAAATACTTGTTTAGATACACATAATAAGTCTATGTTTTATTTATTTTTTTGTAATTTAATACTAGGCAAGTCAACATTTTGTATGTAAGCTGGTATCTCTAAAACTGCTTGGAAGAATAAAACGAAACTTCCTTTTGTGTTTTGGATCATTACCTGTTTCATAATTTTAAGGATTCCCTTCAGTTATTAGCTATATTTTATCCTCAAGTAGTATATGAAAACGGCAAGATATCAGTTAGTCTGCAAACTAGTTTGCCAATGCATAATTATCATCGACAGTTTCTAATAAGATACCTTTATAACAAGAACTATTAACACTGAAATACGCTAATTAAAATAAGGGTATTGGTTAAATTGTTACACTTTCGTTGGGAGCAGAGGTCGTTCTGTTGTTGATGACGTATTGTCGTCACAGGATCTACTTTCTTTTGTGGATACATTTAAAGTCGGTGAACCGAATATATTATCTGATCACTGTCTTATTTCGTTTTCGTTTGCATTTTCCGACAAAAAATCGGAACCAGTTATTTACTCCCAGGAGTACGAACATGTTGAATATAAATATATGTGGAATTCTGATAACAAAAATGAATTTATTGAAAGTCTTAGTAACACAAATGTTGGCGAAAGTTTAATCGGTTTAAATAACAAGATAGAGCAGTGTGTGAGTAATATTGCTATTGACTTATGTATTCACGATTTTAATGCTCTTATTGAAGATGTGTCGTCACCATATTGTAAACGTAAGCTACATGCTGAAAACGATGTTACAACAACCGAACATACGTATAATAAAAAAGAAAATCCTTGGTATAATGACGAGTGTTACGAAAAGAAATTTGATTTCTTACACATGTTAGATAAGTATAGAATATATAAAACTGACGCACATAGAATCAATATGGTAAAGGCTAGATCGGTTTACTAGACGGTTGTAAGAAAATACAGAACATCATATGATAGAGATAAAACTTCGTTGTTTATAAAAGCTAAATATAAAAATGCTAAGTTATATTGGCGTACGTTGAAAGAGGCTGCAGGCATAAAACCAGCTAATATACATTTATCGACTTTTGAACAATATTTTAAGGCTATTAATGATCCAGATGATGTATATTGTGTTCCTGACGAAGATATCATGTATTTTAATGAGCGATATGAGCAGAACGAATTTAGTATTATGTTTGACGAATTAAATGTTACATTGACAGAGGAAGAAGTTATTAGGTCAATCAAGCAACAAAAAACTAAGCAAACAGCTGGACCGGATATGCTGATAAATGATTTGTTTATTCATGGAAAAGGTATATAACACCAATTTCTGTAACTTGTTCAATAAAGTGTTTACTATAGGTTATTTTCCAGACGTTTGGTGAGAAGGATACGTCATTCCATTACATAAAAAGGGAAACATATATAATGTTGAGAACTACAGGGGTATAACTGTATAACTCTACTTAGCTGTTTTCACGAGAGTTCTAAATAATAGATTAAAGGAATGGGCGGAAAAATACAATGTTATTATTGAAGCATGGGGTGTGGGGGTGGGGGGTGTGGGGGGGGGGAGATCAGCTTTAAGTACTGTTGATAATAATTTTGTGTTACACGGTTTAATTACGCATATTCTAAATCAAGGAAAAAAAATGTATTGTGTATTTGTCGATTTTTCAAAATCATTTGATTCTGTTGTGAGAGATAACTTGTGGTATAACGCAATTTGGAATTTGAGGAAATATTCTAAATATAATTAAATCAATGTATACATGTGTTAAATCTAAAATCAAACACTGCAATAATCTAAGTGATGAATTTTATTGTTTATTAAGTGTAAGGAAAGGTGAATTTTTGTCGCCTATGCTTTTCTCCATGTATCTTAATGATATAGAAAATGTATACATGCTTAGTGGTTAAGATGGATTAGATATCAATATGTTTAAAATGTTTATGCTATTATATGCAGATGATATAGTTATCTTTGCAAACTCATCTGATGAGTTGCAGGAAAGTCTTCATATATTATATAATTATTGTAAGGAATTGAAACTAAAAGTTAATACAACTAAAACAAAAGTGATGATTTTTAGAAAAGGGGAGAGGTTACCAAGAAATATAGCATTTTATTATGATGGCGGTTTGATTGAAATTGTTAGTAAGTTTACTTATTTAGGAATGTTTTTTTCTACTGGCGGATCTTTCTCAGAAGCACAGACTACTTTGGCGGATCAAACCCAGAAGGCAATCTTTAAAATGAACAAATACTTATACAAATTTACATTTATTTCACCAAAGCACAAATTAGATCTTTAATTACACCTATTTTAAACTACTCAAGTGAAGTCTGGGGATTTATACAAGGTAATTCTATTGAAAAAGTTCATTTGCAGTTTTGCAAAAGAATTTTAGGGGTAAACAAATCAACACAAAATGATTTTATATATGGTGAATTAGGTAGAGCGTCATTCGTATCTAAGAGGTATCTCATCATTGTTAAATATTGGTTAAAGATTTTAAATATGGGGGAAAACATATATGTTAAAATTGTTTATAATATGATGTTAAAAGATTTTGAGCTACAGCCACAAAAGGTTAACTGGGCATCACTAGTCAAACATTTATTGGCGTCTCTAGGTTACTATTATGTGTGGTTACAACAAAGTGTTTGAAATGATACCATATTCATTAATTTAATAAAACAAAGACTGACAGATCATTTCATTCAAAACTGGAATGACAGGTTACAAACGTCAAGCAGAGTGGTGTTCTACATACCATTGCATGTTTTCAATTCCAACCTTATCTTGATAATATAAATGTGCATAAATTTTGTCAATCACTTACAAAGTTGCGAGTTTCATCTCATAGATTAAAAATCGAATCTGGCAGATGGGTTAAACCTAATAGAATACCTATACACCAGAGAACTTATGATCTATGCAACATGTTAGAATGAGATATAGGGTCCTATAGAAACCACAGCGTCCGAGCGCAATGGCATCGTAGGTCCACACTGTACTGCAAACAAGGACTTGACAATACAATGAAAGAGCAAAAAAACAACAGAAAGGGTGGTGAAGACAGGGTTACCGACTTGGAACGGTCAGTAGGCAATAAGGCCTACTGGTTAGCTTGAATCGATTTTATATGCGCACAATCCTCTCTATTATCCTGTCTTCAACGCCCAAATAGACAAGACAGTGTAAACAAAACTACATCTCATCAAAAGGAATTCTCTAACAATAAAGTCCACATCCTGAGAAACTAACTAAAGAAACACATACAAAATAATAAACATCTCAGGATGTATCCAGAAGATGAGTTTCATTTCGTATTACAGTGTGACAGATATACAGATTTAAGGAAACAATATATACCCAAGTATTTCTACCGACGACCTAACATGGTTAAATTTATAGAACTGATAAATTCTAATAATAAAGGATATATTCGTAAACTCTCCATATTTATCTTTAAAGCGTTTCAATTAAGAAATGAGATGCTATTTTGAAATTAAATTGTGGATATGTTGAGTGTAGTTAACTTATTTTAACTTATTTTAATATAAATATGTGTATGTATAAATATTCTTATGTTAACTTGTGTTAATATACAAATAGTCATGCAACTTTATAAACACCTTCTCGTCAACGCACAGGAAATGTGTACATGTATATGCAAAGTATTTCATTGTGATCTCATACTATTGTCTTATATGTACCAACTGCACTGTTACCATGTATTACTCTGTATTTGTATTTGTGTACGGACCACTATTATTAGTATTTAAGGTTTGGCCAGAGATAAGAGTCTTCACATGTCAAATTGTTTTGTAATAGGTAGCTAGCAGCAATGAATGTGTACCACTAAGATTTGTTGCAGACTGTCAACAATGAAAGGAGAACTTTGGAGTTGTTCTGATTGTTTTTAAATAGAACGGTCAGATATAAACATTGAAACACCATCTATTTATAATGTTCTACACTAAATCATGCTTGTTAATTTCATTTTGTACATTTAAAAGAAAATCTGGTTCTAAAGCACTGAAGTATTCGTCTCAATTTCTATGTGGACAATATTGATGAATATATGGGTGTTTATGTTTCAAGCAAGTGAGAAAGCTTTTATAACTGCTTCATTATGACTGAAACGAAATATTTACATTCCAGTCTTTCTTGTACTGCGTTTGTGAAAATTTGATATCATATGCATACTTTGTTCACTGTTTCAAGCGCTTCTGTGGTCGAGGGGTTAACGATGCTGCGTTGGAAACCCTACCAACCACCTCTCACCGATGCGGGTTCGAATTCCACTGGGAGCTCGACTTGTAAGTGAGGAAGTGTTGATTTTTAAGGATGACGGGAGGTGTACAGTACTGGTTCTACCCAGGAAAAGTGGGTGGTCTGCCTCCACCACCCAAAACATCGACCGTCATATATGTTTTAAATAACAAAACACCATATGAAACAAATTGTTCACTGTTTTATTTAGTAAATTACTGGTTAGCAGTTAACATTTAAAATTCCCTTGTTTTCAGACTGCAGAGGAGTTAACTGTTGACATGGATTGTGTTATCACTCATGTGGCAGATGATGAGGTTAGACAGAATGCAATGTTTTATATGCTGTCTTTTAAAAGGAATTCTATAATACATTTATTATTCAATACATTTCTGAGTGATAGAAGGCTTATAAACCTCTAATATTTATTGCAGTTATATATTAATGAAAGTATATTAAGGAAAAGAATTTCATCAGTGTCGCATTTTCTTTCTTTGAAACTTTAGAAATTGTTTCGTTCAGGTTGAATTATGAAAAAAAATTACATTGCCTATCAGCTCCGTAGT
This sequence comes from Cyrtodaria siliqua, assembly GCA_037043455.1. NCBI lineage: Eukaryota > Metazoa > Mollusca > Bivalvia > Adapedonta > Hiatellidae > Cyrtodaria > Cyrtodaria siliqua. The sequence goes on along the minus strand of JAWPHD010022941.1, from coordinate 11,305 downwards.
TATTGCCCTTTTTATGCTAATGTTGGTGAATAAGATTGGTGTACGATACCATGTTAAGTATTAGTCGTCATCGATTAAAAACATAGACATAATTTAACTGCTGGGATAGATTATTGGGAAATCCTTCACGAGATGGTAGACGTGTAGTTCTTTTCACGAATGAGCGAATGCGAATCAGTGAGAGAAAAAACCACGCCTACCATCGGGTGAAGGATTTCCCAATAATCGACCTCAGCAGTTAATATTAACACACTGTATTCTTTTATTTTTAAGTTACACATGTCAGAGACCAAGAAACAAGAGAAAGGTTTGTATTAATACCTTGCTTGCTTTATATATGTAGTGTTCACTGTGAAAACATTTAATATAATTTGGGCATTTTATTTTATCTAAAATCATCACAATCGAATCCCAGCATATTTGTGCCTAAACATGTTATTTATTTTTCTAATCACCTGTCACGTCATAATTGCCATTTTAAGAAATCTATGAAATTGTATGATCTCCAAGTATATAGAACAGAACAGAACATATACTTTATTTCGACTAAGGCACATACAGCTCACCGTCATACAATATCATAGTTTCAGTGAAAACGCACCGAAAAACATATTTTTAAAAGTCGTAATTTTGACATGGGTGCCTACCCTCAGTCCTTATCATCGTTTGGAGTCCTACTTGGTGACTACCCTCAGTCCTTATCGTCGTTTGGATTCGTATTGGGTGCCTACCCTCAGTCCTTATCCTTATTGGAGTCCTACTGGGTGCCAACCCACAGTCCTTATCGTCGTTTGGAGTCCTACTGTGTGCCTACCTCAGTCCTTATCGTCGTTTGGAGTCATACTGTGTGCCTACCCTCAGTCCTTATCGTCGTTTGGAGTTCTGTTAGGAGCCTACCCTCAGTCCTTATCGTTCTTTGGAGTCGTACTGGGTGCCAACCATCAGTCCTTATCGTCGTATTTAGTCATACTGGGTGCATACCCTCAGTCCTTATCGTTCTTTGGAGTCGTACTGGGTGCCTACTATCAGTCCTTATCGTCGTATTTAGTCATACTGGGTGCATACCCTCAGTCCTTATCGATGTTTGTAGTCATAATGGGTGATTAACCTCATTCCTTATCGTCGTTTGGAGTACTACTGAGGGCCTACCCTCAGTCCTTATCGTCGTTTGGAGTCATACTGCGTGCCTACCCTCAGTCCTTATCGATGTTTATAGTCATAATGGGTGCCTTCCCTCAGTCCTTATCGTCGTTTTAGTCATACTGGGTGCCTACCCTCAGTCCTTATCGATGTTTATAGTCATAATGGGTGCCTACCCTCAGTCCTTATCGTCGTTTGTAGACATACTGGGTGCCTACCCTCAGTACTTATCGATGTTTATAGTCATAATGGATGCATACCCTCTGTCCATATCGCTGTTTGGAGTCCTACTGGGAGCCTTTCCTCAGTCCTTATCGTCGTTTGGAGTCATACTGGTGCCTACCCACAGTCCTTATCGTCGTCGTTTGGAGTCATACTGGTGCCTACCCACAGTCCTTATCGTCGTTCGGAGTCCTTCTTGGTGACTACCCTCAGTCCGTATCGTCGTTTGGATTCGTATTGGGTGCCTACCCTTAGTCCTTATCCTTATTGGAGTCCTACTGGGTGCCAACCCACAGTCCTTATCGTCGTTTTTAGTCCTACTGTGTGCCTACCTCAGTCCTTATCGTCGTTTGGAGTCATACTGTGTGCCTACCCTCAGTCCTTATCGTCGTTTGGAGTCCTGTTAGGAGCCTACCCTCAGTCCTTATCGTTCTTTGGAGTCGTACTGGGTGCCTACCCTCAGTACTTATTGATGTTTGTAGTCATAATGGATGCATACCCTATGTCCATATCGCTGTTTGGAGTCCTACTGGGTGCCTTTCCTCAGTCCTTATCGTCGTTTGGAGTCATACTGGTGCCTACACACAGTCCTTATCGTCGTCGTTTGGAGTCGTACTGGTGCCTACACACAGTCCTTATCGTCGTTCGGAGTCCTTCTTGGTGACTACCCTCAGTCCGTATCGTCGTTTGGATTCGTATTGGGTGCCTACCCTCAGTCCTTATCATTATTGGAGTCCTACTGGGTGCCAACCCACAGTCCTTATCGTCGTTTTTAGTCCTACTGTGTGCCTACCTCAGTCCATATCGTCGTTTGGAGTCATGCTGTGTGCCTACCCTCAGTCCTTATCGTCGTTTGGAGTCCTGTTAGAAGCCTTCCCTCAGTCCTTATCGTTCTTTGGAGTCGTACTGGGTGCCTACTATCAGTCCTTATCGTCGTATTTAGTCATACTGGGTGCATACCCTCAGTCCTTATCGATGTTTGTAGTCATAATGGGTGATTAACCTCATTCCTTATCGTCGTTTGGAGTCCTACTGAGGGCCTACCCTCAGTCCTTATCGTCGTTTGGAGTCATACTGCGTGCCTACCCTCAGTCCTTATCGATGTTTATAGTCATAATGGGTGCCTTCCCTCAGTCCTTATCGTCGTTTTAGTCATACTGGGAGCATACCCTCAGTCCTTATCGTCGTTTGTAGACATACTGGGTGCCTACCCTCAGGACTTATCGATGTTTATAGTCATAATGAATGCATACCCTCTGTCCATATCGCTGTTTGGAGTCCTACTAGGTGCCTTTCTTCAGTCCTTATCGGCGTTTGGAGTCATACTGGTGCCTACCCACAGTCCTTATCGTCGTCGTTTGGAGTCATACTTGTGCCTACCCACAGTCCTTATCGTCGTTTGGAGTCCTACTAGGAGCCTACCCTCAGTCCTTGTTGTTGTTTGGAGTCGTAATTGGTGCCTACCATCAGTCCTTATCGTCGTATTTAGTCATAATGGGTTCCTACCTCAGTCCTTATCGATGTTTATAGTCATAATGGGTTCCTACCCTCAGTCCTTATCGTCGTTTGTAGTCATACTGGGTGCCTACTCTCAGTCGTTATAGTCGTGTGTAGTCATACTGGTTGCCTACCCTCAGTCCTTATCGATGTTTATAGTCAAAATGGGTGACTACCCTCAGTCCTTATCGAGGTTTATAGTCATTCTGGGTGCCTACCCTGTCCTTATCGCTGTTTAGAGTCCTATTGGGTGCCTACCGACAGTCTTTACCGTCGTTAGGAGTCCTACTGGGTTCCTACCCTCAGTTCTTATCGTCGTACTTATTGACATTGGGTGCCTACCCGCAATCCTTATCTATGTTTATAGTCATAATAGGTACCTACCATCAGTCCTTATCGTCGATTGTAGTCCTACTAGGAGCCTACCCTCAGTCCTTATTGTTGTTCGGAGTCGTAATTGGTGCCTACCATCAGTCCTTATCGTCGTATTTAGTCATAATGGGTTCCTACCCTCAGTCCTTATCGATGTTTATAGTCATAATGGGTTCCTACCCTCAGTCCTTATCGTCGTTTGTAGTCAAACTGGGTGCCTACTCTCAGTCCTTATCGTCGTGTGTAGTCATACTGGTTGCCTACCCTCAGTCCTTATCGATGTCTATAGTCAAAATGGGTGACTACCCTCAGTCCTTATCGATGTTTATAGTCATTCTAGGTGCCTACCCTGTCCTTATCGCTGTTTAGAGTCCTACTGGTTGTCTACCGTCAGTCCTTACCATCGTTAGGAGTCCTACTGGGTTCCTACCTTCAGTTCTTATCGTCGTTTTTAGTGACATTGGGTGCCTACCCTCAGTCCTTATCTATGTTTATAGTCATGATTGGTACCTACCCTCAGTCATTATCGTCGATTGTAGTCATACTGGGTGCCTACCCTCAGTCCTTATCGATGTTAATAGTCATAATGAGTGCCTAACCTTAGTCCTTATCGTCGTTTGTAGTCATACTGGTCGCCTAACCTCAGTCCATATCGTCGTTTTTAGTCATACTGGGTGCCTACCCCTAGTCCTTATCGATGTTTATAGTCATAGTGAGTGCCTACCCTCAATCCTTATCGTCGTTTGTAGTCATAATGGGTGCCTACCTTCAGTCCTTATCGATGTTTATAGTCTTAATGGGTGTCTACCCTCGGTCCTTATCGCTGTTTGTAGTCCTACTGGGTGCCTACCCTCAGTCCTTATCGTCGTTTGGAGTCCTGTTAGGAGCCTACCCTCAGTCCTTATCGTTCTTTGGAGTCGTACTGGGTGCCTACTATCAGTCCTTATCGTCGTATTTAGTCATACTGGGTGCATACCCTCAGTCCTTATCGATGTTTGTAGTCATAATGGGTGATTAACCTCATTCCTTATCGTCGTTTGGAGTCCTACTGAGGGCCTACCCTCAGTCCTTATCGTCGTTTGGAGTCATACTGCGTGCCTACCCTCAGTCCTTATCGATGTTTATAGTCATAATGGGTGCCTTCCCTCAGTCAATATCGTCGTTTTAGTCATACTGGGAGCCTACCCTCAGTCCTTATCGATGTTTATAGTCATAATGGATGCCTACCCTCAGTCCTTATCGTCGTTTGTAGACATACTGGGTGCCTACCCTCAGTACTTATCGATGTTTATAGTCATAATGGATGCATACCCTCTGTCCATATCGCTGTTTGGAGTCCTACTGGGTGCCTTTCCTCAGTCCTTATCGTCGTTTGGAGTCATACTGGTGCCTACCCACAGTCCTTATCGTCGTCGTTTGGAATCATACTGGTGCCTACCCACAGTCCTTATCGTCGTTTGGAGTCCTACTAGGAGCCTACCCTCAGTCCTTGTTGTTGTTTGGAGTCGTAATTGGTGCCTACCATCAGTCCTTATCGTCGTATTTAGTCATAATGGGTTCCTACCCTCAGTCCTTATCGATGTTTATAGGCATAATGGGTTCCTACCCTCAGTCCTTATCGTCGTTTGTAGTCATACTGGGTGCCTACTCTCAGTCGTTATAGTCGTGTGTAGTCATACTGGTTGCCTACCCTCAGTCTTTATCGATGTTAATAGTCAAAATGGGTGACTACCCTCAGTCCTTATCGAGGTTTATAGTCATTCTGGGTGCCTACCCTGTCCTTATCGCTGTTTAGAGTCCTATTGGGTGCCTACCGTCAGTCTTTACCGTCGTTAGGAGTCCTACTGGGTTCCTACCCTCAGTTCTTATCGTCGTATTTATTGACATTGGGTGCCTACCCGCAATCCTTATCTATGTTTATAGTCATGATAGGTACCTACCATCAGTCCTTATCGTCGATTGTAGTCCTACTAGGAGCCTACCCTCAGTCCTTATTGTTGTTCGGAGTCGTAATTGGTGCCTACCATCAGTCCTTATCGTCGTATTTAGTCATAATGGGTTCCTACCCTCAGTCCTTATCGATGTTTATAGTCATAATGGGTTCCTACCCTCAGTCCTTATCGTCGTTTGTAGTCAAACTGGGTGCCTACTCTCAGTCGTTATCGTCGTGTGTAGTCATACTGGTTGCCTACCCTCAGTCCTTATCGATGTTTATAGTCTTAATGGGTGTCTACCCTCGGTCCTTATCGCTGTTTGTAGTCCTACTGGGTGCCTACCCTTAGTCCGTATCGTCGTTTGGAGTCCTACTGGGTGCCTATCCTCAGTCCTTATATTCGTTTGGAGTCCTACTAGGTTCCTACCCTCAGTCCTTATCGTCGTTTTTAGTCATACTGGGTGCCTACCCTCATTCCTTATCGATGTTAATAGTCATAATGGGTGCCTAACCTTAGTCCTTATCGTCGTTTGTAGTCATACTGGGTGCCTACCCTCTGTCCTTATCGATGTTTTTAGTCATAACGGGTGCCCACCCTCAGTCCTTATCGCTGTTTGGGGTCCTACTGTGTGCCAACCCTCAGTCGTTATCGTCGTTTGGAGTCGTATTGGGTGCTACCCTCAGTCCTTATCGTTGTTTGGAGTTGTTTTGGGTGCCTACCCACAGTCCTTATCGTTGTTTGGAGCCTTACTGGGTGCCTACCCTCAGTCCTTATCGATATTTAGTCATATTGGGTGCCTACCATCAGTCTTTATCGTCGTTTGTAGTCTTACATGTGCCTACCCTCAGTCTTTATCGATGTTTGTAGTCATAATGGGTGCCTACCGTCAGTCCTTATTGTCGTTTGTAGTCATACTGGGCGCCTACCCACAGTCCTTACCGATGTTTATAGTCATAATGGGTGCTTACCCTCGGTCCTTATCGATGTTTTGAGTCCTGCTTGGTGCCTAACCTCAGTCCTTATCGTCGTTTGGATTCGTATTGGATGCCTACCCTCAGCCCTTATCCTTATAAGAGTCCTACTGGGTGCCAACCAACAGTCCTAATCGTCGTTTGGAGTCCTACTGTGTGCCTACCTCAGTCCTTATCGTCGTTTGGAGTCATACTGTGTGCCTACCCTCAGTCCTTATCGTCGTTTGGAGTCCTGTTAGGAGCTTACCCTCAGTCCTTATCGTTCTTTGGAGTCGTACTGGGTGCCTACTATCAGTCCTTATCGTCATATTTAGTCATACTGGGTGCATACCCTCAGTCCTTATCGATGTTTGTAGTCATAATGGGTGATTAACCTCATTCCATATCGTCGTTTGGAGTCCTACTGAGGGCCTACCCTCAGTCCTTATCGTCGTTTGGAGTCATACTGCGTGCCTACCCTCAGTCCTTATCGATGTTTATAGTCATAATGGGTGCCTTCCCTCAGTCCTCATCGTCGTTTTAGTCATACTGGGTGCCTACCCTCAGTCCTTATCGATGTTTATAGTCATAATGGGTGCCTACCCTCAGTCCTTATCGTCGTTTGTAGACATACTGGGTGCCTACCCTCAGTACTTATCGATGTTTATAGTCATAATGGATGCATACCCTCTGTCCATATCGCTGTTTGGAGTCCTACTGGGTGCCTTTCCTCAGTCCTTATCGTCGTTTGGAGTCATACTGGTGCCTACCCACAGTCCTTATCGTCGTCGTTTGGAATCATACTGGTGCCTACCCACAGTCCTTATCGTCGTTTGGAGTCCTACTAGGAGCCTACCCTCAGTCCTTGTTGTTGTTTGGAGTCGTAATTGGTGCCTACCATCAGTCCTTATCGTCGTATTTAGTCATAATGGGTTCCTACCCTCAGTCCTTATCGATGTTTATAGGCATAATGGGTTCCTACCCTCAGTCCTTATCGTCGTTTGTAGTCATACTGGGTGCCTACTCTCAGTCGTTATAGTCGTGTGTAGTCATACTGGTTGCCTACCCTCAGTCTTTATCGATGTTAATAGTCAAAATGGGTGACTACCCTCAGTCCTTATCGAGGTTTATAGTCATTCTGGGTGCCTACCCTGTCCTTATCGCTGTTTAGAGTCCTATTGGGTGCCTACCGTCAGTCTTTACCGTCGTTAGGAGTCCTACTGGGTTCCTACCCTCAGTTCTTATCGTCGTATTTATTGACATTGGGTGCCTACCCGCAATCCTTATCTATGTTTATAGTCATGATAGGTACCTACCATCAGTCCTTATCGTCGATTGTAGTCCTACTAGGAGCCTACCCTCAGTCCTTATTGTTGTTCGGAGTCGTAATTGGTGCCTACCATCAGTCCTTATCGTCGTATTTAGTCATAATGGGTTCCTACCCTCAGTCCTTATCGATGTTTATAGTCATAATGGGTTCCTACCCTCAGTCCTTATCGTCGTTTGTAGTCAAACTGGGTGCCTACTCTCAGTCGTTATCGTCGTGTGTAGTCATACTGGTTGCCTACCCTCAGTCCTTATCGATGTCTATAGTCTTAATGGGTGTCTACCCTCGGTCCTTATCGCTGTTTGTAGTCCTACTGGGTGCCTACCCTTAGTCCGTATCGTCGTTTGGAGTCCTACTGGGTGCCTATCCTCAGTCCTTATATTCGTTTGGAGTCCTACTAGGTTCCTACCCTCAGTCCTTATCGTCGTTTTTAGTCATACTGGGTGCCTACCCTCATTCCTTATCGATGTTAATAGTCATAATGGGTGCCTAACCTTAGTCCTTATCGTCGTTTGTAGTCATACTGGGTGCCTACCCTCTGTCCTTATCGATGTTTTTAGTCATAACGGGTGCCCACCCTCAGTCCTTATCGCTGTTTGGGGTCCTACTGTGTGCCTACCCTCAGTCGTTATCGTCGTTTGGAGTCGTATTGGGTGCTACCCTCAGTCCTTATCGTTGTTTGGAGTTGTTTTGGGTGCCTACCCACAGTCCTTATCGTTGTTTGGAGCCGTACTGGGTGCCTACCCTCAGTCCTTATCGATATTTAGTCATATTGGGTGCCTACCATCAGTCTTTATCGTCGTTTGTAGTCTTACTGGTGCCTACCCTCAGTCTTTATCGATGTTTGTAGTCATAATGGGTGCCTACCGTCAGTCCTTATTGTCGTTTGTAGTCATACTGGGCGCCTACCCACAGTCCTTACCGATGTCTATAGTCATAATGGGTGCTTACCCTCGGTCCTTTTCGATGTTTTGAGTCCTGCTTGGTGCCTAACCTCAGTCCTTATCGTCGTTTGGATTCGTATTGGATGCCTACCCTCAGCCCTTATCCTTATAAGAGTCCTACTGGGTGCCAACCAACAGTCCTTATCGTCGTTTGGAGTCCTACTGTGTGCCTACGTCAGTCGTTATCGTCGTTTGGAGTCATACTGTGTGCCTACCCTCAGTCCTTATCGTCGTTTGGAGTCCTGTTAGGAGCCTACCCTCAGTCCTTATCGTTCTTTGGAGTCGTACTGGGTGCCTACTATCAGTCCTTATCGTCATATTTAGTCATACTGGGTGCCTACCCTTAGTCCTTATCGATGTTTGTAGTCATAATGGGTGATTAACCTCATTCCATATCGTCGTTTGGAGTCCTACTGAGGGCCTACCCTCAGTCCTTATCGTCGTTTGGAGTCATACTGCGTGCCTACCCTCAGTCCTTATCGATGTTTATAGTCATAATGGGTGCCTTCCCTCAGTCCTTATCGTCGTTTTAGTCATACTGGGTGCCTACCCTCAGTCCTTATCGATGTTTATAGTCATAATGGGTGCCTACCCTCAGTCCTTATCGTCGTTTGTAGACATACTGGGTGCCTACCCTCAGTACTTATCGATGTTTATAGTCATAATGGATGCATACCCTCTGTCCATATCGCTGTTTGGAGTCCTACTGGGTGCCTTTCCTCAGTCCTTATCGTCGTTTGGAGTCATACTGGTGCCTACCCACAGTCCTTATCGTCGTCGTTTGGAGTCATACTGGTTCCTATCCACAGTCCTTATCGTCGTTCGGAGTCCTTCTTGGTGACTACTCTCAGTCCGTATCGTCGTTTGGATTCGTATTGGGTGCCTACCCTCAGTCCTTATCCTTATTGGAGTGCTACTTGGTGCCAACCCACAGTCCTTATCGTCGTTTGGAGTCATACTGTGTGCCTACCCTCAGTCCTTATCGTCGTTTGGAGTCCTGTTAGGAGCCTACCCTCAGTCCTTATCGTTCTTTGGAGTCGTACTGGGTGCCTACCCTCAGTACTTATCGAAGTTTATAGTCATAATGGATGCATACCCTCTGTCCATATCGCTGTTTGGAGTCCTACTGGGTGCCTTTCCTCAGTCCTTATCGTCGTTTGGAGTCATACTGGTGCCTACCCACAGTCCTTATCGTCGTCGTTTGGAGTCATACTGGTGCCTACCCACAGTCCTTATCGTCGTTCGGAGTCCTTCTTGGTGACTACCCTCAGTCCGTATCGTCGTTTGGATTCGTATTGGGTGCCTACCCTCAGTCCTTATCCTTATTGGAGTCCTACTGGGTGCCAACCCACAGTCCTTATCGTCGTTTTTAGTCCTACTGTGTGCCTACCTCAGTCCTTATCGTCGTTTGGAGTCATACTGTGTGCCTACTCTCAGTCCTTATCGATGTTTATAGTCATAATGGGTGCCTTCCCTCAGTCCTTATCGTCGTTTTAGTCATACTGGGAGCCTACCCTCAGTCCTTATCGATGTTTATAGTCATAATGGGTGCCTTCCCTCAGTCCTCATCGTCGTTTTAGTCATACTGGGTGCCTACCCTCAGTCCTTATCGATGTTTATAGTCATAATGGGTGCCTACCCTCAGTCCTTATCGTCGTTTGTAGACATACTGGGTGCCTACCCTCAGTACTTATCGATGTTTATAGTCATAATGGATGCATACCCTCTGTCCATATCGCTGTTTGGAGTCCTACTGGGTGCCTTTCCTCAGTCCTTATCGTCGTTTGGAGTCATACTGGTGCCTACCCACAGTCCTTATCGTCGTCGTTTGGAATCATACTGGTGCCTACCCACAGTCCTTATCGTCGTTTGGAGTCCTACTAGGAGCCTACCCTCAGTCCTTGTTGTTGTTTGGAGTCGTAATTGGTGCCTACCATCAGTCCTTATCGTCGTATTTAGTCATAATGGGTTCCTACCCTCAGTCCTTATCGATGTTTATAGTCATAATGGGTTCCTACCCTCAGTCCTTATCGTCGTTTGTAGTCATACTGGGTGCCTACTCTCAGTCGTTATCGTCGTGTGTAGTCATACTGGTTGCCTACCCTCAGTCCTTATCGATGTTTATAGTCAAAATGGGTGACTACCCTCAGTCCTTATGGAGGTTTATAGTCATTCTGGGTGCCTACCCTGTCCTTATCGCTGTTTAGAGTCCTACTGGGTGCCTACCGTCAGTCCTTACCGTCGTTAGGAGTCCTACTGGGTTCCTACCCTCAGTTCTTATCGTCGTATTTATTGACATTGGGTGCCTACCCGCAATCCTTATCTATGTTTATAGTCATGATAGGTACCTACCATCAGTCCTTATCGTCGATTGTAGTCCTACTAGGAGCCAACCCTCAGTCCTTATTGTTGTTCGGAGTCGTAATTGGTGCCTACCATCAGTCCTTATCGTCGTATTTAGTCATAATGGGTTCCTACCCTCAGTCCTTATCGATGTTTATAGTCATAATGGGTTCCTACCCTCAGTCCTTATCGTCGTTTGTAGTCATACTGGGTGCCTACTCTCAGACGTTATCGTCGTGTGTAGTCATACTGGTTGCCTACCCTCAGTCCTTATCGATGTCTATAGTCAAAATGGGTGCCTACCCTCAGTCCTTATCGATGTTTATAGTCATTCTGGGTGCCTACTCTGTCCTTATCGCTGTTTAGAGTCCTACTGGTTGCCTACCGTCAGTCCTTACCATAGTTAGGAGTCCTACTGGGTTCCTACCTTCAGTTCTTATCGTCGTTTTTAGTGACATTGGGTGTCTACCCTCAGTCCTTATCTATGTTTATAGTCATGATTGGTACCTACCCTCAGTCCTTATAGTCGATTGTAATCATACTGGGTGCCTACCCTCAGTCCTTATCGATGTTAAT
>JAWPHD010022940.1:0-23536 GCA_037043455.1 Cyrtodaria siliqua | reverse complement strand
AGTTCTATATTCTGTAGACCTAACATTGTTACTAATAGTAGTACGAGTCAATATAAAAGTAGAACAGGAAGTGTAACATTCTCAACACGTAGCCATCCAGCTAAACGCATTTTAAACAGGTACACAGAATTATAGGTTATTAGATTTGTATTGGGATATATGCACGAGTTCTTTCGCGAATTTAATATTGCGCGACTTTAAACCGCAATTTTTATGCAAAAAAGAACGTGTGCATATATCCCAATATTTATATAATTACCTTTTATTGCAACGCATTTTTACATTAAAACAATAACATAGTTTATAACATTTAATTTTCACCAAAAAACATTTATTTGAATCATATTGTCGTTACATCGTGGGAATTTTCACAATGAAATCAACATTGTTTACATCACGTGAAATATTTTCTTTGACATGAACAGAAAATTGCACCAATAACGAACGAGTATAAATTACACACCCAATATTACTTTACTACACGTCCTTATGAGCGAATATTGACATTTCCTGTTACATTAAACGTTAATGGAGCTTGTAAATGCGTATGCAATACATTATATAAATGCGTATGCAATAATATAATGTATTGCATACGCATTTACGAGCTCCGTTTACTTTCAATGTAACGGGAAACGTCAATATTCACGCATATTGACGTGTTGATATTGACGTGTAGTAATTACTACTGTTTTGCATACTCGTTAGGGATTGGTGCAATTCTCAGTTCATGTCATAGGAAGTATGTCATGTGATGTACTCGTAAACATTATGGTATTTTTGTTTCATTGTGAGAAAATTCGCACGACAGTTTATAAATTTTAAAAGCTATTGTTTTTTCTGATTATTCGTTTTTGAATGCAAGGTTGAATTATGAACTTGCATTCATAGTCATTGCTTTTAGCGCCTCCTCATCGCCATCTGGCGGATAACCTACATTTTTTCTCATAAGTCGAGGCTTCAAGTCGTACATGCATGCTGATCTATGCTAGACGAACGTATTGGATGCTGAAAACAACTATAATGCAAATAAACAGGTCGAGAAACTCTACGAAAATCTCATTATGTATGAGTTTGACGATTTTGTTTTTCAAGCGATAAGTCTGACGTCACACGCACCTTCGCTTGCCAGTGTTATATTCGCGCAAAGATGAACATCTTCCGCTGCAAACAGTCCATCGATAAAATATACAGGCTGCTTTTCTGTACATTATGTTATTAAATGGGCACCAATGGCATTAACCCAGTTTATAGATTAATGTGGTAGTGTTTTGGTTGTTCTTGTCTCGTGGTTCAGTCGTTCTAGCATTGATCTTTCAATTATGATGCCCCATATATATGGTGTAATCTATCAATCTACTTAGCCTTCTACCTCCGCACAATACGCGAACTGTAACAAAGTTAATTTGGTCTCATGTGTGCTACAACCACATTATATAGTACGAGTGGTGATTCATGTCTACCATGTCTATGACAAACTTTTGCGTTCAATGTCTTTATGTGTGTATTGGAAAGATAATTTGTTTTGATGAAAGTAAATATAAAAGTCTAATGTAGCATTCAGGAAATGTAGCATTCAGGAAATGTAGCATTCAAGCACCACAGTCAACCAAAACCACGCATAGAAAACAACAACACAATTACAATTATAAATATACGTGACATCACATACATAGTAGAGTAGCAATAGAGTTACCGTCTTGGAACGGTCAGTGGCCAAACGACCGCCGATGGTTTAAACCAGGTTCTAGGGTGCTCCAAACCTCACTCTTACTCTATTGTCATCCCATTAAACGTGACGGTGTAAATAAAGAAATTCCCGCCTGGATATATCCTCTAACGAACTTGGCTTATACTCATTCATACTTATTACAAAACATTATGATAGTGGACCTTTGGAAACGGCTGAACACGATACATATGAAATATTGCAGTCTCGGTTTGGTTGAGACTGTTCATGAACGATAGTGAAATGTGCTTGCTACCGTTGACGCCCATTAGCCCCGGATTGAGCAGAGCTAAATATTCATAAAATCAACTGTACAGAATTTGAACCATCCCGAAGATGGCATGCATATGGCGGTGGACTTGCCATATTTACTGCCATTATTCCATGTCCATCGGTGAGCATCTACCAGAAAGTATACCCTGTTTTGCACCGGTAATATATCTTGTTGGAATGTGTAGACTTTGATCCTATGCAGCAATGTTAATACTATGAAAGAGTTATTTGATACTATAGATTTTAGTCTTGTTTCAGATTTCCTGAAAGAAATCAGACCTTATAATATGTTCTTATATATATTTACTTGTTTATACACCCGTTGACGGGCATTTCTTATTTTACATATATACATAGTTTATATTAATACCATATCATCCCTTATGTCTAAATAGTTTTATCTTTATATCTTTACGTTAAATTTTAAAGACTACTTCATTTCTTCATCTTTTATCAGTTTTTGCGCACAATGTGACCTATTTATGTGTCGACGTGCCGTAAAACACCATTCGTTCATTCTTTCATTCTAACGAACTAGGCAGTATTAATAAGCAATATAAGTATAACAAAAAGATGATCATGCATAAACAAATATAAAAACGCAAAAGGCAGAAGCCAGAGCAACAAGAGAATAAACCAGTAAGGTCACGACAAGACACGAATGGAGACAAACTTCAAATATTACCGTCCTTTCAGGAATTAGGTTTTGACTACCCCCCCCCCCCCCCCCCCCCCCCTCCCCCTCATAGGCTTAACTATATTATTGGTGTAATATAATCAACTGTTAGTTATATTACCGTCCTTTCAGGAATTAGGTTATGACATTTCCTCCGTTTGACTAAATATTTAGTTGTCAAAAATGTAAATTAATGGATTTACTAGATGAATTTGAATCAGAAAGATGTGTATAGCATATAACGTTGATACAGATTGAAAGAAATTATCAAATTGAAGGAAAATGGTCTTATTATCGTATAGCTGCGAAGGCATTTTTTTGTATTTTTGGTTTTTGCTATTGTCTTGAAATAATATGATTATTATTTACCTATATTTACCTATTATTTACCAATAAAAAGGTCAACACGGTTTACGGAAAAACAGTCTTTCATTTTGCAAATTACAGAACATCTGTTTCACACAGTAAAAATATAGGTTTTAGGTGCAAATCGTTTATGTATGCAATGAGCTTGAAACATAAATACAATGTTATAGTGTACATATGAGTCTATGTCTTTACTTGAATACATAGCATTGTATGTTCGTACGAGAAAAACGTGATTGTTAAAAGTATTATAACATCCATGAATACTTTCACATTACCTGAATGATGGGCACCGGATTGTAGTTGTGCATTTTTAAATGTTAAAATAACTTTCACAGAAACATTCACCCTGTAATACTTTGTCGTTAACGGTTTGTTCTCCTATTGCTCTGGCTTCTGCCAAGTCAATGAGTACTTGCTTTGTGGCTTTCTAAATGCTGCATTTCCTGCTCGACTTTTATATCTATTTTTAGAATGTACTCAGACTACATGGATGTTAGCACTATACGCTTGTATCCCTAACTCGATTTAGTAAAATACTACCAGTCCTGTTACAACATATTTACATATGAGATGATATGAGTTTATTTGTTGGGTACACAATTTACGGTTGTTAAACAGTTTCTAAAAAAATATAAAAAGATCGGACAGGGAATGTAGCATTCAAGGAGGACAGTCAACAACAAAACACAGAAACAAACACGCAAACAGACAAACAAGAAGGCAAAACTAACAACAAACGCAAACGAAATCACAAACACAAAAGGGTTGACAATAGGGCTACCGCCTAGGAACGGTCAGTGGCAAAGTAGGCCACTGGGGGTTTAAACCGGTTCTAGGGTGCACCTAACCTCACACTTACCCTACTGTCATCCCATTAAAACAGGACAGCGTAAATAAAGAAATCCCCGCCATGATCTAATCTATAACCAACAAGGCAGCATCAATAGGCAATATAAGTAAAACAGTTGACTTTGGCAAACCTATTCCTTAATCAAAATATTAATATAATTCCACAGGAACTATGTCTGGAAAATGTATAGCTATAAGTGCATGACATGATGTATTGATCAATTAAATATTATTGGTTGGCGTTATTTCTTGGCACTGATGCATTCCAGTACCCTGATGGTGATGCCTGAATTATTATACCACATGAGCGTATAATTTAATAACTGCATAGTTATCCTACTACCTACACACGAATTAGGTTTTCCCTTTCAAGTAAACAGAAATAATTATAGTGTGTTCGTTTTGGATCATCTGTGCTAAACCTATTTTTGGGATGATACCTAAAGAAACTAATCCGCCGAATAACGGCAGAATAACACTGCAAAACCGTATCTCGACACTCTTTCCAGGTTTTCAGGTCATATAACAATGAATATGTGCTTATTAAAAATATAGGTTTATTCATGAGTTTGTAAATTACCCATGATTGGTTATGCTTAAAATGAATTAAGATATGGTAACTCCGAATTCGACGTTTCAGTTTTAGGGTTTGGACTGGCTCGTTAAAGCCCTATATATTGTATCTGTAGAGTTTGGATTCTCAAATATGTAAGTTATATAGAATAGAATTAATAGTTACTTTCAAAACCAATAGGCATCTGCTCGTGAGGTGCAAACAGAATAATATAATAATGACAGACATTTATATTTTAATACATAAATACGCAATACGACACAATTGCACATTACAATAGCATGATTATCTCCATGAATAATAGTATGACTTTATTTAGTGGAGAAGGTGTTCACCGCATAGCAAGAATATATTGTAAACAATTTATATTAAACATTATCAATTTAATGAAATGCTTGATTGTCATTATTAAATGTGAATGCATAATATTAAAGCGAGCTCGGCTTGCGTCGCATAGCGACGCGAGCGCAAGCGAGATCTACGCTAACGCTAACACGAGTAGCGAAGTCAAAACACAGTTAAGTCCCTTAGTACTAACAAACTTAACTCCCTTGTTAAGGGGAGGTCACTCCCATCGTCGTTCCAAACGAAGTTCACTCGCATCTCCGTCTGGTACCCTGCTTTCGCTTGGACAGGTTATCAGACAAAGACGGTTAATGTGGCGTCACATAATTCGTTTGCTAGACGTCAATATGCGTCATCATGGTCATTCGGTAAACAATGGTGCTATCAAAAAAAAAAAAAAAACACCAAGGGCAAGGTACGTACGATATTTCTCGTGACAATCTTTGAGACATATTTGCCTTTCGATCCCAGTGGGGTCACGTCTCGTGTTTTTCGAACACACCCTCTTAGTGCTTTTTTTCGGGCAAGGTACTGGTGAAAGTATGCGATACTTCGGAGGGAATGTAAAGCCGTCGGTTATGTATCACTGTCATGCGTATGCAGGGAGTGTCATACCAATAGCGCCATGCACGTTAAAGATTTCACTGAGCTTCTGTGTTAATCGGTGACACAAGAAATGAGCCATGATAAGCATAACTGAGTGTGTGCCGTAACAAGAGCAAGGAATAGAGGTTCAGCACCACCACTTCCAATTTTCTGAGAAGGAGGATGGGGCAGAGTATGCCCAATCCCATCCCGATAGTTTACCAACATTATGTTGAACCCGTTTGTGGCCTGAAATGTTACAGTCAAGGACAGCATATAACCCAATTAACATAGGAATTTTAAAAATCTCTTGACAACAACAAACCAACAACAACAACAACAACAATACGCTATCGAATACTTTAAATGTTAAGTTGAGCTACACCTTCCAATATTTGAAACGCACCTACACAGTGATAAATGATAATGGTCCGTGCTGGATAAGGTATGTGCCTCAATTACCATTCGATTATGACTGTTTAAGCAAACTGCAAATGTACTTTATAAATGAAGGATTGAAGTATCTAGAAGATGTACTTTATAAACGAAGGATTGAAGTATCTAGAAGAAGAAGAAGAAGAAGAAGAAGAAGAGAAGAAGAAAAAGAAATAAGGTCACAATACAAATGCATAACACTTGGTCATGCAACCAAACCTAAACTACGAGAAAGCCAATAGGTTCTTGGAAGCACGGACAGATAAAAAAGTCTAGAGAAAAAACACAGAGGCGTTATCAATTATTCAAATCAATTAAATGAATAATAGTTATACATTGATCTGTCAGTTACTCCAAAAACGGCTTTGTAAATCTAGTACAACATGCCACCTCTATAAGAGGATATGGAATGGCAAAAAAAGCCCGACTATATCGAGTTCTAGATTTTTACTCGACCAAATTAAAATTTACTAGTTTTTCACCTTCGGGCTAGTGCTAATTTCGACCACTGCAGTGAACTGTCAAATAACTATTCATTACGCGGGATTCGAATTCGCAATTGCTATCAGTCGCGGTTGCTGATTTCGGAATACTTGTGTTGTATTATTTATTTTCCTTGCCTTTTCTGCCTAAAATAAGCAACACGCCAATACGTTCTGAATGGCCAAGAAAGGAATAGATGTGTCGACTCTCCATTATTTGTGGTTGACTTAACTCTTCTTTAGGTAGAGCTTAGCATTAATAACCTGCAACGGATGGTTTGACATTCAACTTGCAACCTCTTTTAGAAAAGATCATAGGCGTAGGAACAATGGGGCTAGGACTTGTAATCATTTGATAGGAAAAGTGGGTTTGGGGGAATTGGGCGGAGGCAAAGTAATTTAAAAAAAAATGGTACGAGTTCGTTTTGCCCTATACCTTGACTAATTATATTATGTGTGAGTTTGGTCGGTTTGAGATTCCACCATATCGACGACTAGTAAACGTACTAGTGATAGCATGAACCAGAACTAACTGTGAACGCTATTACTGCAATGTTAACCAAATTTGACTTAAAGTTAGAAATATATCCGTTCAAGTGGCAAGTTGCACATACAAGTCGGGGTCCTTTGTTCAACGTCATAACTTCTAAACTGCTTGATATCATGAGACGAAACTTATTTTGCGTATCGTGTTGTTTAATACCAAACTAATGGTTACTTACAAGTAGATATAACATGAAATGTAGCATTCAAGGAACAATCAACCAAAAGCACGCATAGAAAAAAATTACAATATTTAAGATGACTAAAAGGCAAGACACGACATCACAAACATAAAATAGTTGATAATAGGGCTACCGCCTTGGAACGGTCAGTGGTAAAAAAAGGTCGACGGTGGTTTAAACCCGCTTCTAGGGTGCACATAAAGATATCCCCGCCAGGTTATATTTTCTAACAAACAAAGCAGCATTAATATGCATTATTAATTAACTAAACTATATTATGCATTATTAATTAACTAAACTATATTCATCGTATTTTGATAGAAACTCTACACACAATACGACGCAAACTCGGCCAATATAGACCGGAAGTAACAAAGTAAGGTCAATATGAAGAAACTCGTCCATACTAGGTTTAAGTGACGTCATTCAGTTAAGTGACGTCATTCACGATATATTTGATCAACCTTTAAATGAATTAAAGCTACTATAAATAAACGCAAACCATGTCAAAATAAAATGCTACTGGATTTATAGTGGAAGTTAATTAATAAAATTGTCATTAATTGTTTTCATATTGTCCTAGTTTGTTGATCCAAATGAGTCATTAAATGTATTCTATACAATATCAAACACTATTCTAGAAAAACATGCACCTATTCGAGAAAAGAGAATAAAACATGAAACCCAGCCTGGGTGGTTTACTGATGAGATTAAGAACGCTATTTATCAGAGAGATAAGCTACATAAAGAAAAACAGTGGGACCAATATAAATTATTACGCAATAAAATTTCATCTATGATAAAGAAAAATAAGAAGAACTTTTATAACAACGCTATTAAAGAAAATAAAAGCCCAAAGTATATATGGAAAAACTTAAAAAACATTTCCAAAACGGGAAAAGAAAAAAATGGAGGTATTTCGATACCTGATAGGCTAATCAAAAATGATCATATCATTGAAGGACATTTAAATATTATTAATGCATTAAATGAGCATTTTGTAAATAGTTCAAACATTGTTAAAACGACGAGGTTTGTAAAAGGATATTTCTCTGAATTACGGCAACAACTTGATATTAAATTGAAATACGCTTCATTTAGTATAAAACTCATATCAACTTTTGAAGTTAGACATTTTATTGATAAACTTGATAGTAACAAATCAACAGGTATAGGTATTGGTCCTAGAATTTTAAAATATTGTGTTGATTACATAACATCCTCCATAGCTTCAATCATAAATAACAGCATACAAACTTTAGTGTTCCCTGATATTTTAAGGAGGCATGTTTGATTCCTATACACAAAAATGAAAATAAAGAGGACCCTTGTAATTATCGTCCAATTTCAATCTTACCAACAATTTCAAAAATATTTGAGCGTCATATAGACACTCAAATACTATTATATTTCAAGACATATAATGTTATTCACGGGACCCAGTCAGGCTTCAGACAATATCATTCTTGTCATACCGCTCTGCCACGGGTAATAGAAACATGATTAAAGGATATAGACTCAGGTAAATTAATAGGAGCTGTATTTCTTGATCTCAGAAAGGCATTTGATCTTGTAGACCATATAATATTGATGCACAAATTGAAACCTTACCATTTTTCAGACAATATCATTAAATTATTTGATTAATATCTTTCGAATCGAAAACAATTGATAAAGGTAAAAACTTTTAAATTCGAGATGCTTAAAGTTACTTCAGGTGTTCCTCAGGGATTAATACTAGGTCCATTGCTATTTCTATTGTACATTAATGACATTGCATTCGCATCTACCTCTGGAAATACAGATATTTATGCAGATGATACTACAGTATACAAATCTGATTATAACATTTTGGATGTACAAAACAGACTTTAAGATCGTTTGAATATTATAAATAAGTGGTGTATTTTGAATAATATGTCATTACATCCAGCGAAAACTAAATGCATGGTCATAGGAACAAATCACAAGCTCAAACATGTGGATATACTGAAATTAACAGTTGATAGTTTATATTTAGAAAATGTCGCAGTTCAAAAGGTCCTGGGAGTTTATGTTGACAGAACTTTGTCTTGGAATGTACAAATAGTTAAAATGTGTTCTAAACGCAATTGTAAAATTGTCTTATTGAAACGTATATCTTACTATTTAACATATGTAATTTATGTTTTAAAATGCCTACATCATGTCTACATTTGATTATTGCTGTACTGTGTGGGGTAAAAGCAAAAATTAGAAGATAAAATACATAAAATTCAAAAAGAGCAGCTAGAATAATATTAAACAAACATTTTCGAACTAATTCGAAGGATATGTTCATTGAACTTCAGGTCTTTCTTTTCATAACAGATGTCATTACCATACCGGTGTGCTGATATACAGGTAAATAAACAACCTAGCTCCTAATTACATATCACAAGTTCTGACATTCTCATGTAATCATAGGTATAATCTGCGATCAGCTACACGAAATAATCTTGTTACACAAAAACCGCAAACTAAATACATGAAAAGAAATATAAAAAGATCGGACAGGGAAAGTAGCATTCAATGAGGACAGTAAACCACAAAACACAGAAACAAACACGCAAACAGACAAACAAGAAGGCAAAAGCAATAATAAATGCAAACGACATCACAAACACAAAAAGGGTTGACAATAGGGCTACCGCCTTGGAACGGTCAGTGGCAAAGTAGGCCACTGGGGGTTTAAAACGGTTCTAGGGTGCACCAAACCTCACACTTACCCTACTGTCATCCCATTAAAACAGGACAGTGTAAATAAAGAAATCCCCGCCATGATCTAATCTCTAACCAACAAGGCAACATCAACAGGCAATATAAGTAAAACACAAATATGCTCGTGTAAATATAATACAAAGAAACAATAGCCTAGAAAGCCACAATGAAGGTACTCAATGACTTGGCAGAAGCCAGAGCAGTAAGAGAATACACCATTAAGGGCACGACAAGAAAGATCATGGACAAACATCAAACGCCACCGTCCCAATGGGTTTTAGGTAGGCGTCATCATAGGGTCCACAGCCTGTCCGGTCATCGTACAATTAAAGAGGAAAGCATAATGGCGAACTGTAAAAGGGTCCACCACCAAGCATGCAGTACGTTGCAAAATGATAGGGTCATAACCTCTTTTGATAAACGTTTTAACAAGTTTAACAAAGATAGTATGAAAGTGATCATGACCAAGAATCTTACGAAGTTTATAAATCACATCACCATAGAAGTCAGGTTGTGATAGTCCTTGTCGCAGAAGAGTCCTTAAATTACATTTATATTTGGAAAGAAGATCAGGGTTACGATAATAACATTTTGCAAAGGTTTTACGAAGTTTATGGTAACGGTAACCCTGATTGAGTAACTTTTTAGTTATACAAAGATTACGAATATTAAAGTCCTCAACTCGAGTACATTTAGCGACTTTGGTCTACACGTTTGGAACAATATACCGGTGGACATACGTTCTCTTCCTACTATCCAGTCATTTAACTATAATTATAAAAAATGTTTGTTGCAAAATGTACATTGATATGAATGATACTAAAGTCAATATTTTTTTTTTTTTTTGCTTGGATATATATGTACATTATGTAAGACTATTACGATTTCTTCTATATTCAAACATAATTGAGTGTGTGTCGAAGATTGAATGTTAACTTTTATTGTTAGTGTATTTGTTAAAAATCACTAAATGTTTGTTAACTTATGTACAGAAGGCCGCATTGAAAATATGATGTTTATTTCATGATATTATGTCATAATGTGTTAACCTTCTTTAAATAAAGAATTTATTATTATTTTTTTATTTTCATAATGAATTTTATTATATCAAATATTTAACAGTATGTACATTTATAATATGCAAACAATTCATCATTAAAGGTTCTAATTCATACAATTCTAGCACAGCAAGTTTTTCGAGCATTTGATAAGTACATACAATGTCTATGTCCAAATAGTTTCCTCTTACAATTGATACATACTAGTGTGTGACATAGATTTAGTTTCACTATAGTTTTTATTCATACATCTCTATCTTATAGTGTTTTAAGTCTATATATACATTATATTAATCACTATTTTAGAGTTGTTTTTGCCCTTTTTATCTGAAATATAATACATGCATAAATTGTTCGCTCAGTTTTATATTCTACGTACAAATATGTGATACAATAATTGTTGTTGTGTCTTTTTTCTCACATGCACGCACGCTCTCAAACACATTCTTCTTACACACCCACGTACGCTCAAGGGCACGTGTATTCACTCACACACCTACACAAACACACATATACACACAACCGCCCACTCGTTTGTACCAGCAGGAAGTGAATAAAAGAAGAGAGAAGAAAGAAAGATTGCCTTGTTTTCCATTTCTTTCATAGGATTTATATGATATTAAAAAAATGACTCCATTTTAAGTTGTGTTGTTGTATTTTATCATGCATCATTGCTATTTGTTTTTCAATATCGATTCGTTTTGAAAGATAAACAATAAATAGTTCGCATCTAGGAATGGTCTGTCTACACTTATTTATATAAACATAGTATTTAGCACACAGAATGACAAAATTATAGGCTTGTTTATGAACATGTATATCATTTATTCCAAAAGATATGTTTGAAAATTAAATGTAATATTTACATTTATTGCAGTTAAAAATAATGCCAGTTCAGTCCAAAACGTTTGTGTTTTGGTACATTCCCAAAATAAATGTTTTACATTCTCGACATACATATAACAGAAATCGCATAGATTAAAATTAACTAGTTCCTGCTTTAGAAGTAATTTATTTGTTGGAATAATTCTAAAGAGATATTTGTATTGAAAATTTCTTAATTTTATATCTATGGTCGTTTTAAAAGTTTGTAAATATATTGTTCTCCAGTCTAATTCAACATTAGGGAAAAGGTATTCCCATTTCTTCTGTGGGGCTATATCAATGTCAATATCATACTGTAGCTGGTGATTGTATAGGAACTTATTTGTATGTTTGGATTTAATAAGTTTTCTGTGAGTCTATTTCCCCTCATGAAACTTATATTTTCATGTTTTAATTTAGTTTTCCATTATTTTGGTATACTTGATATTAATGATGAATATTTCAGAAAGTCTGATGCTTGAATGTTATATAATTCAGTAAAGTATTCAAATGGATAAAACTGTTTTGTTCTGAAATCATAAATATGCTCTATGTGTTTTATACCTTTATCGTACCATTTATTGTAATATATTGTTTTATTTAAAATCTTAATTTCAGAATAAGTTCATAATATTTGTTTGCTTATGCATTCTTCCTTTTCGTTTGATTTTATTTTGCACCAGGATATGAGAATATCTGTCAAAAATGTATTTTTTTTAAATATTTTTAATGTCCTTTTCTTTCAAATTGCAATCAAATATAAAATCTCCTCCATGTTTTTCAAGTTCTTACATATATATATATTTCCATGTTCCATTATTACTGCAGTCCAAAATTCGTTTTATCCAGCTTGCCTTTAATGAGTAGATGAATTTTGTAATATCAATCATTTTAAGACCTCCTTTTTCGTAATCTTTCATTAACGTTTTTCTTTTGATTTTATCCGGTTTTCCATCCCATATAAATTCGTACATACTATGTGTTATTTGATTTATTTTATCTGCAAATGGAATATGTAAGACGGAAAGAGGATAAATTAATTTCGGAAGTGCAAACGATTTTATTACAGTAATTTTACCCAATAATGCTCTTAAAACGTTGCGTTTTTTAACATTTAGGTTTAGACCGGATGTGTGGCTGAAGTTGTCTGAAACCTCTATTAACTTTTCAAAAGATTTTCTAGTTCCATTTGTAAAGAATGTTACGTCGTCTGCAAATAAGGTATTTTTTACTTCTTGTCCAGCAATGTTAATTCCTTTTATTGTTTTATTATTTGTTATTTCATATGCTAGCAGTTCAATGCACATTATAAATATTATGGGAGATAACGGGCATCCCTGCCGAACGCCTCGTTGTATTAAAAATGACGGCGATGTATGTCCATTGTTTGTTACGCAGCTATTTGCATTTTTGTAAAATAATTTTACCCAGTTAATAAGAGAATCCCCAAAATTTAAATGTTTAAGTGTTTCAAATAAAAAGGTATGATCTAAACTATCAAAAGCTTTTTTAAAATCTGAGAAGAATAATAAAGCCGGTAGTTGGAGTTCGTCTACATATTCAAGTATTTCAAATAGTAATCTTATATTTTCTCCAATGTACATACCCTTAATAAAACCTGTTTGAGCACTACTAATTATCGACGATATTACTTTTTTAATTCTGCTGGCAATAGCTTTAGTTGCAATTTTGTAATCTATTTTATTATTATTTATTATTATTATTATTATTATTATTATTGGTCCTCGGACTTCGGCCAGTATGACAGTCCTTGGACCAATAACTGGGCCAATATGAAATCACTTAAAATTAATAACAGCATAGTATAATGAGATGTAATTGTTTTGTTCATTCCAAATATCAGATAATGAGATGGAACTGTATGTGTTTATATATCATGTGTGCTCAAAACCAAATGATGGGTCTAAATGTTAAGGTCAATGTAGATATCCATAATTTGTTTACATTTTCAGTCCAGTGGCTTTTGAAGCTGAAATCCCTATGAGGCAGTGCCTTATTCATATTATTTTATCCTGCAGATATGCACCTTTTTTGCCTAGTAAAGGGATGACCTAATAAATTTTGCTTTAATAGCCACTGACCAATAAAGCAATCAATGCGGAATACCTCGGCTTTTATTGTATGTAACGTTGCTTGACGTCATAAAACAAACAAAACACAACAACATGTCGGCGATATAAATAGAATATTATGTAAGTGCCTTTAATATCAAGTTTATTAGGCTCGGCACGAAAACGAAGAATGGCTCGGCTCGAACGAAAACGAAATCCTCGCCTAATAAACTGGATAGTAAAAGGCGCTGACATAATTCAGCTGTCGAAGGCAGCTGATCCTTATATGGTTTCTGTGTTTATCTATGGTTAACATACTGTGAATCATATAGTCGACGATAAGCATGCATTACAACTTCAATTCCTCGTGAACCGGTCTAAAAAAATTGAATGGTATAAACACATATTTTGTAATGTTGAAAGGTTACCATTTTACTTGCTGAAATGGCGTTTTCGTAAACCAGTCTACTGAAATGTAGCATGTAGTCATTATTATTATATGTATATTAGCTACAAAACATTCACTCGCCTCTGTAGCTGTGGATCGATGCATATTGTTAGTGTCGGGGAAGAGAGGGTTCAAGCCTCATCCGGACATAAACACACTTATACTCATACAAAAACATACTAATACAATACTTACAAGGCATATTAAAAGCATGTATAATTACACACACACATATATACACATACATATATACACACACATATATACACACACACACACACACACACACACACACACATATATATACACACATATAATCTTTAACCATGTTAATTATCAAGAATATAGTTTCGTAATCGAAATGCCTTTTCGATAAATATACCCATTTTGTTTAAAGCTGACATGTTTTGAAAATTCTTTAAACGTATTTGGTATTTTCTGATAATAAGGATGGATATAAGACGATCTTAGTTCCTTATAAAAACTGCATGTTAGAATGACATTGTCGCAAGATGACCCTAGTGGTTGGGACTAACTCAGGAAAGAATCAATGTCGGTGACTGCATTTACATAAGTTTAATGCAGCTTTTAAAATATGTTAAATATATATGCAATTATCAAGAAAAACAAGCGAATGCACATATGAAATATGAAAAAGACTGTTTTCATGTTTAGGACGTTCGTAGTATTATCACAAATACTGAATGTGTCGACTGACTATATATGACACTAAAGTGTTGTTGAAGTTACAACAATGCTAATGATCACAAACAGTACAAATAATGATGCGCGAGAGCTCATGAATATGATGCGCGACTCCAATGGTGGGTGATTATCATCAAACGCCTTCTATACGGGTTGATGACGTGATGAATAAGATGACGGGATGAATAACCTCCACCGAGGTTGTGGGGTGAATTTGCTCCAGTGAGGTCTGATGACGGTACAACCACGTGTCCCGCTCCTATGAGAACCTGACCATGTTGTCCAGGTACAGGGACCGTCTCCACTGCTCGTTACGTTATGCGTTGATTCCCGTTGAATCCCTTAGAGGGCCTACACACCCTAAAGGCTTAGCTCCACTCCGGGAGGCTTAGACTGTAATAATAAATATTTTTAGATGTCGGTTCATCAACACAGCAATCGTATATAATTATCATTACACAAAAAAATCATTATCTAGTAAATATATGTGAGCCACTCTCTAATTATGATTTGTAGCAATGTATACGTATTCTACAATACCATGTATACGCATCGGCATATATACAAGTCTATCATGTCACCATTAACCAATGCACCTAATATACAACGTTATCACTTTAATCTTGTATTACAATTAATGAGTTATGCGCCTCGGCATACAAATATGTATCTCAACTCACCGTTAACTAATGCACTTAATATAAAACGTTATCAATTTAAGATTGTATTAAAATCAATTAATGATCGACTACAGTAATTTTATCTAATAAAGTTAGCTTCAGAATCATATGCTCGTTGTATCAAGTTAATGTTTGAGAAACATATAAAAGTTGACCGGATGTAACAACATCACGAAACAAAATGGCGACGCCCATTGAATACAAATGTACAATACAGTTTCATAAAACAGATATACTGACCACATATTGCTTGTGAATTTCACCCTTTCAAACGGTTGCTCCAACAAAAACAACTTTCAACATTCCCGGCCACAACTAGAAAACAATGCACTTTATAACCCAACGTTCCTCCCTAACCATCCTTTCCCACGTTCATTCCAAGACACACGTAGCAACAGATGCACTTTTCATATCTACACGAAAGGACCATCAATTCTGCCCCTGAGAGAGATAGATTGTAAAATACCTATACTTTTACATGCATTAACGCACATATACACTTATTGAACAGCCCTGCCGTACTCTTTCTACCGACGCTAAAAAATTGCTCGCTTTTCCGTGGTACATGAATATATCATGCAACTGGTGAATTCGTTTCAACTGAACAATGGATTAGCATGTGACTGACAGATGTCGCCAAGTGCTTACAAGAACTATGAACGCCCAATACGCTCTACCCTATAGTATTTTGTGACAGACATGATACTCATCTTCTGGAAACTGACATATCTTCCACTTTATTTTGTGAAAAGGAGTTCTAGTTGGTCTTGACAATCAGCCAGCTTTAACCTCTATGAGACGATACTGTTAACTGTGCAAAAACTTTTAAAAATTTAACAATATTGTTTTTGCAAAGTATGACAATCTTAAATTCATAGATATTTCTAAAATAGTGCTACAGGTCTCACACCTCAATTAATTTCCCCATACTGTACAGCCTTTTCCAACATGTGAGCTTCAAAGCTGGGCATCAGACATTGTTGTTGATTTAGTTTAAACATATTTTATTCACAAATAGTATATACATTTTACATCATACAATTATAAATTTACATGAACTACATAACTAAATATACAATCATGAGTGGGATTCAGAAGTAAGCTATATAAGCTTTTATGAATCTGTCTCCCAGTAGACAATTTATATTTTCATGCGTGTGACAGTGTATTATTAAAGCTGTATAATGTGAATGAAGAAGATTCAGCTAGAATGCTTGCCGACAGCAACTATAAGCTCTGCACCAAGTATAGCCAAGACCAGTAATTTAAAACAATAAAATACATAAGTTAGCCAGGTGTTTTTTTCTTGCTCATGTTTATGTGACTCCTATGGAAAATACAAAATTCATACAAATTTGGTGCTTCGGTCAAATACTTCTGAAATTTGAATGAAACGTCATATCAACATGGGATTTTCTGTATCATCTGTCGTTTACACTGAATATGTATGCTAAAGCAAAGAAACCCCTATTTTTCAAATTAAAGATTGACTAAAATTGAGAAAAGAAAGTTTTCCTTTGGTCTCTAGGTCCGTGAGCTTTTAGGGGAGATAATAGAGGTGTGAGACCTACACAGTTCTAAACGAACGCGAGTGTGAAAGTCGGTACATACTGAAAAGGGGAACAGTTAGAACACTTAAAAGCAAAGTTTACACTGCTTTTAACGTCTGCTTAGAGGCCTCGAAATTCGTCAATCAAAATAGTTTCCTAATTTACGTTAAATAAAGTATATCTGCGATAGGTCTGCTATAAATGTGCTGTCAACTGGGCAACGATCAATGGTGTCTTGGACATTATTTCACTAAATGATCACTGTGAGACCGACACGCTATGAACAGTGTTGATAGATCTATTAGAGATCTGGTTTTTAAAATCTTGTCTCGGCATTGCGCATCCCCTTTACCATTATTGTTTTAATTATGATGCCATACAAACGGATAAATGTGTCTTTAAATGTATTTAGGAAATTTAGCCTCGAGCGTACGTAAATAATCTGAATTAGTTCACTCTGTGCCTTGTGTATACAAAACTCTAGTATTTGTTGACATAGAGCTAGCTATATGATATAACTATACAACTATATATATTAGAGTTTTTAAGGGAATCACAATGGTTCTTAAACACATTTTAAATAAGACGGTTCTAAACTCTTTGAAAAACGTGGCATAAGTACAGGATAAATGACTAATTGAAAATATGAAAACAAACATAAATTGAGGCAGCCATCTTGGAATGATGAGATCATCAAGCCCGTTTACTATAACTAAATATTGATGAATATAGTTTAAATCAAATAAAATCATTAATTATAGTAAAAGGAAAATATACAAAATGTTAACTGTATACTGTATAATATTATGCTCATTTGATGAGTGTACCATTATTTGCAGTGATTTTCTTTGCTTTAAACGATATTCATCAAAATGCCATGGATTGTAAGAGGGCTTGATAACATAATCACTCCAAGATGACTGAATATATTTAATTTTTTGCAATTTTTTCAATCGGTAATTTTCCTTTATTTATTATGGTATTGTCATAATTAGTTCACCCTTTTCTAAGTTAGAGCTGTTTGAAAGAAAAAAGAGACAAATAGTCCTATAGAAACCGCAGCACCCAAACCCAATGACACCGTAGGTCCGCACTATACCATCAAAACAAAGAGCAAATTAAGAATACAGTACAAAACACAAAGAACCGTGGGCAGGACTTGGAACGATCAGTAGGCAATATGGCCTACTGGTTAAAGACTATTTTATGTGTACACAACCTCGCTATTATTCTAAACAACTTAGTCTTTTGGCTGTTACTTGTGATACGCAGACTTCTTAACCGTTGCCCCCAACTAAATTCCTTTTTGTTTATTTCGCTCTTCGGGGCATAACATTTTATTAGATCCTGTGACTGGATATAGGGGATGAAATAAAGATACAAATATTGCTATATCCACCGCCATATGCTTGCCATCTTTGGGATGGTTAAATTCTGTACTGTTGATTTTTATGAATATTGAGTTCTGCTCAACCAGGGGCTAGAGGACGTGAGCGGTAGCTAGCATGTTTCACTACCGCTTATGAACAGTCTCAATCAAACCGAGACTGCAATATTTCGTATGTTTCGGGCTCGGCCGTTTCCAAAGGTCCAATATCATACTCTTTTTTGTTTCAGAATAGGGTACAACACAAACCTTTTTTTGTAATTTCTGAATATGTTTTCAAAACAATGACTGTTAAAACTCACACACTTACTCCTAAAATCATATAGTCAATATTTTGAAAGTTAAAAACATGTTCGGATTCCAGTTTATATTTGTAGATCACAATACTTAGTTAGTTTACATGTCGGTCAACATTTAATTTGGTTAACCATAATAGTTTTTCTAATTAATTCCACACTTTAGTTCGACTATTTCTGGGATGATTATATTTTTCTATGAATAACTTATACTGGATAACGATCAACGTTATCTTGCTGTACATTATCTTTAAGTGGGCATCTGGGGCATATAATGGTCATACAACTGTCTGTTGATAGATCAATAAAGTATTTGATTTTGCTGTTATTGTCTCAGCATTGAATCTTCCCAGCACCGAAGTATTGATGTTTAAATTATGATGCCATACACAAATATTAATGTGTCTCTTAATACCTTTAGGATTTTAGCTTCAACCTACGCAAGGCATGCGAGTTTCAATTTCACGCAATAGTAAATAGAGTAAATAAATACTAAAAAGGGGATCCCTTGGACGTAATAAACACAAATTAGAGATAAAAGAAGCAGACTCGGTTTAATTGAGTTTGTTCAACTCTGCAGTTCAGGGTGAGAAGGTTCTAGGCCCATTTTCCATATTTTATCTCGATGTACATGGAAGATGAGCCTGGCTTGTTCATGCCTTTTAGGCGCCATATAACCTTTTCCTGTGTTGGTGCGCCTTAAAACCCCAATTCAGTATCATGAGAGGTAATGTGAAGTGAAACACATCTCACGCCTCCTAGCACCGGCTTAAGCGGTATTCTACTTTAAAGCCACAAAGACTGAGCTTGATGATCCCAAAGGACCAGTAAGTAATAACACTACTGATTTATAGTCGGGGCATCTTTTTACGGCCGCCACACAGCACTAAACAGACGCTAGTGTGAGTGTCAGTAAATACTGAAAAGGGGATCCCTTGGAAGCAGCAAACACAAACAAGATATTAAAAGTAGCAGACTCAGTTTTATTGAGTCTGTTCATGAGATGTAATGTCATCAGAGATAATGTAAAGTGCAACACCTCTCACGCCTCCTAGCACCGGCGGCTTAAGGATATTCTACTTAAAAGCAACACAGACTGAGCTTGATGTTCCCAAAGGACCAGTAAGTAATAACAATACTAATTTATAGTCGGGGAAGCTTTTTATGGCCGCCACTTAGCACTAAACAAACGCTAGTGTCAATGTAAAAAAATACTGAAAAGGGGATCCCCTAGAAGAAACAATTGCAAAACAAACGCAAACAAGAGATAAAAGTAGCAGACTCGGTTTTATTGAATCTGTTCATGAGAGGTAATGTAAAGTGTAGCGCCTCTCTTGCCGCCTAGCACCGGCTTAAGCAATATTATACTTTAAAGCCTAAAGATTGGAATTGGTGATCTCAAAGGTCCAGTAATTAATAACACTACCGATCTGTAGTCGGCGCGACTTACGGCCGCCACACAGCACTAAAAAAAGTGTGAATGTCAATAAATACTGAAAGGGGGATCCCTTGAAAAGCAACAAACACAAACAAGAGATAACAGTAGCAGAATCGGAAGCAACAAACACAAACAAGAGATAAAAGTAGCAGACTCGATTTTATTGAATCTGTTCATGAGAGATAATGTAAAGTGCAACACTTCTCTTGCAATATTATACTTTAAAGCCACAAAGACTGGGCTTAGTGATCCCAAATGACCAGTAAGTATAACACCACTGATTTGCAGTCAATGTTAATAAGTTATTGTTTGTATTTATGATGGCAAATGCCTTGCTTGTTATTAACAAGCAAGGCATTTGCCATCATAAATACAAACGGGTTGACAATAGGGCTGCAACTTTGGAACAGTCAGTGGCAGAAATACACTGTGGGTTTAGACCAGGTTCTAGGGTGCACCAAACCTAACTATTAACCTACTGTCAGCATTAAAACGTGATGGTGCGAATAAAGAAATCCACGCTAAGCTATATTCTATAACAAACAAGGCAGAATTAATAGGTAATATTACACATGGATGATCATGTGTATATGAACATAACAATACAAAAGCCAAGAAAGACACAATACATGTACTCAGTGGCTTGGCAGAAGTCAGAGCATGAACGAACAAAGCATTAAGGGTACGACGAGAAAAAATGGAGACAAAGATCAAATATTACCATCCTTTCAAGATTGAGATAGACGTCATCATAAGGTCCACAATCTGTCGGTCATCGCACAATAAAATATTTGTATAGCCATTGGAAGTCAAATGAGATATTTTAGGCACCACACTATTACTATTCTATGTCAATTCGCTACTTTTGCCCTGTGACAGTTCCATACAAATATTGAGGGGTGAGCAAAACGTATGCTGGCCTCTGATATTTGTGTTTGCGTGCGTGTGTGGGGAGTGGTTACCCGCTGATATGCATATGCTAAGTAACTATCAAATTTAAATTTCTGGTTATTTTTATTCGTCTGGCGACTCATTGCAACAGACGGAACTAACTGGGAGTTAAGTCAAGGTCATAAGCGAACTGTTTTACGGCGGAGTCACGAAACCGTATCCTTTCAGTTACGGGGTATGCACTCAACCAATAGACCACGGTTAGAACGCTGTTCCTTGTAATGTGCATTCACTACTTTTACGATACAGATGCGACTATTATATACTCCTCAAAATAATGTAAGGACCACAAAATGGAACAGTAATAAATACTTAATCTTTAATATTATGGATTCCATATTCATATACAATGTTAATACCTGTGTATAATGTAACAATTGTAAAATAATACAACTAAACTTCAAGAAAATATCCCGCCAAATAACGTCAATTATTATATAACCTATAAATAGACGCGTTTTCATTGGCTAAAAAGTAATTTTTTAGAAAAAATATCTAGCGATATTGACCTGTTTTTTTGATATTGACCTGTTTTTTTGATATTGACCTGTTTTATATAATTGTTTTTTTGATATTGACCTGTTTTATATAATTGTAAATTGAGGGTTATATAATAAAACAGTTATGGACTTTTCAGCTGTTATACATGATGTTGATATGCACCAAAAAATCATTATTGACCTCGGCTATCGCCTCGGTCAATAATGATTTTTTTGGTGCATATCACATCATGTATAACAGCTGAAAAGTCCATAATTGTATAATATTACACTACAAAACCGTTTATCAAAACTTTATACAGTTGTTTAGATTATATAATAATGTATAATTATGTACCCATTAAAAGTATAATATTTTCACGATTCTTAAAATACCCGTGATTGAATATGCGTAAAATAAATTATGAGTTGGTAACTCTTAATTCGACGCTCCCTTTGTGGGGTTTAGCCTTCCTGGTTAAAACCGGTTATATTGTGTCTATAGAGTTTAGATTCTCATAATATGTAAGTTATATATATATGTACCGCGTCGTCAGTAGGTATAGAAACGCTGTACATATGTTTCGCTACTTTAAACATCGCAAAATATACAGCAAATTGTTCAATTACAGTACTTTCTGTCTAAACATGGTCCTTTAATTAAGGAGTATAGAATAAGAGGCAAACGTCTTACAAAATGGGCAGCATCCACAGAACGGTGGCACCCTACAGCAGTCATTTATTGAACATTGTTGTGGTCGTCTGTAAGTTGGTTTTAGATTAGTTATGTGTCTCTGTATGATGTCAGTTAATGTGTAATTTATTTATATGTCTGTGTTCGATCTCTTTTTTAACCGTTTTAAATGCATTCAATAAATTCTGAAAAGGGACTCGTTTGAAAGCAACACACTCAAACAAGAGAGAAAAGTAGCAGACTCGGTTGTATTGACCATGTTAGGTAGGATAAAAAGCAGGTTTTCTACACAGATGCTGAAATTCGCTGATATTCTAATACAAACAGAATTTGTAATGTTAGGCAATGTTTGGCGGCTTTAACAAGTCCCGCTGGCAACGAATTAGTAGCGTTATTAATTACTGGTACTTTATTGTTTTCGAGCCTAATTGCTGTGTCTATAAAACAGAATATAGCATAGACTGGAATGGAGGGAGTGGCGTGGCACCTTATATTACCTCTCATGAACAGACTCAATAGAACAGTCTGCTACTTCTCTCTCTTGTTTATGTTCGTTGCTTCCAAGTGATCCACTTTCCAGAATATATTGATGTAAGCATATTCTTTAGTTAATTAAATCGTAAACAACTAAGTATACTGCCGTAGGTGATATTCTGGTAATTTACATCATAGGCGTCTGTAAACAACCTTTTCATCCTTTTATAATTAATGAAGAGAGACATATGGGCAATTATATAAACCCCACCTACACAAGTATCACTGTATAGATAACTAATTAACCTACTGGCAACACTGATATTTTTTCCTGACATTTCAGTGGACACACTGATTGGATATTTTCAAGTTAATTATTCAGGATATTGTCACTTACACATTGTTTGACAAATTAAGTGAAGCACTAATATGGCGGCTATGTCAGCGGGTTAGTATAATTAATATAGTATTATACATTGCAGTATTCTACGTCAGATGTCTTAAATTACCTCTGACATTGTCAAAGCTAATTGTTTAATTTAACAAGGTATTCAGAACAATGGTTAATTACAGTAATGCATATTGTTTTTCTTTAAATGAATTCACCATCTGAGCTTCATTTAGAATATGCTACAATACTGCACTTAGCGGGCCGCATA
>JAWPHD010022939.1:0-23536 GCA_037043455.1 Cyrtodaria siliqua | reverse complement strand
AACTGATATATATGCGTAAGAACTGAATATATGCGTAAGAACTGAATATATGCGTAAAAACTGAATATATATGTGTAAGAACTGAATATATTTGTTTAAGAACTGCATATATATGTGTAAGAACTGAATATATATGCGTAAGAAAGGAATATATATGTGTAAGAACTGAATATATATGTGTAAGAACTGAATATATATGTGTTAGAACTGAATATATATGTGTAAGAACTGAATATATATGTGTAAGAACTGAATATATATGTGTAAGAGACTGAATATATATGTGTAAGAACTATATATGCGTAAGAACTGAATTATATATGCGTAAGATCGAAATATATGTGTAAGAACTGAATATATTTGTGTAAGAACTGCATATATATGTGTAAGGAATTGAATATATATGCGTAAGAACGGAATATATATGTGTAAGATCTGAATTGATATGCTTAAGAAAGGAATATATATGCGTAAGAACTGAATATATATGAGTAAGAACTGAATATATATGTGTAAGAACTGAATATATATGCGTAAGAACGGAATATATATGTGTAAGAACTGAATATATGCGTAAAAACTGAATATATATGTAAGAACTGAATATATGCGTAAGAACTGAATATATATGTGTAAGAACTGAATATGTTTGTGTAAGAACTGCATATATATGTGTAAGAACTGAATATATATGTGTAATAACTGAATATATATGTGTAAGAACTGAATATATATGTGTTAGAACGGAATATATATGTGTAAGAGCTGAATATATATTTGTAAGAGCTGAATATATATGCGTAAGACTGAATATATGCGTTAGAACTGAATATATGCGTAAGAACCTGAATATATATGTGTAAGAACTGAATATATTTGTGTAAGAACTGCATATATATGTGTAAGAACTGAATATATATGCGTAGAAAGGAATATATGTGTAAGAACTGAATATATATGTGTAAGAACTGAATATATATGTGTTAGAACGGAATATATATGTGTAATAACTGAATATATTTGTGTAAGAACTGAATATATATGTGTAAGAGCTAAATATATATGTGTAAGAACTGAATATATATGCGTAAGAACTGAATATATATGCGTAAGATCGGAATATATGTGTAAGAACTGGACATATATGCGTAAGAATTGAATATATATGCGTAAGAACTGAATATATGTATAAGAACTGAATATATGCGTAAAAACTGAATATATATGTGTAAGAACTGAATATATTTGTGTAAGAACTGCAGATATATGTGTAAGAATTGAATATATATGCGTAAGAACGGAATATATATGCGTAAGAACTGAATATATATGCGTAATAACTGAATATATATGCGTAAAAAACTGAATTGTATGCTTAAGAACGGAATATATATGCGTAAGAACTGAATATATATGTCTAAGAACTGAATATATATGTATAAGAACTGAATATATATGCGTAAGAATGGAATATATATGTGTAAGAACTGAATATATATGTATAAGAACTGAATATATATGTGTAAGAACTGAATATATATGTGTAAGAACTGAATATATGCGTAAGAACTGAATATATGCGTAAGAACGGAATATATATGCGTAAGAACTGAATATATATGTGTAAGAACTGAATATATATGTGTAAGAACTGAATATATATGCGTAAGAACGGAATATATATGTGTAAGAACTGAATATATATGTATAAGAACTGAATATATATGTGTAAGAACTGAATATATATGTGTAAGAACTAATAGATATGCATAAGAACGGAATATTTGCGTAAGAACTGAATATATATGTGTTAGAAGTGATATATATGTGTAAGAACTGAATACATATGTGTAAGAACTGAATATATATGTGTAAGAGCTGAATATATATGCGTAATGAACTGAATATATGCGTAAGAACTGAATATATGCGTAAGAAATGAATATATGCGTAAGAACTGAATATATATGTATAAGAACTGAATATATTTGTGTAAGAACTGCATATATATGTGTAAAAACTGAATATATATGCGTAAGAAAGGAATATATATGTGTAAGAACTGAATATATATGTTGTAAGAACTGAATAGATATGTGTTAGAACTGAATATATATGTGTAAGAACTGAATATATATATGTAAGAGCTGAATATATATGTGTAAGTACTGAATATGTATGCGTAAGAACTGAATATATATGCGTAAGACCGGAATATATGTGTAAGAACTGAACATATATGCGTAAGAATTGAATATATATGCGTAAAAACTGAATATATGCGTAAGAACTGATATATGCGTAAGAACTGAATATATATGTGTAAGAACTGAATATATATGTGTAAGAACTGAATATATATGTGTTAGAACGGAATATATATGTGTAAGAACTGAATATATTTGTGTAAGAACTGAATATATATGTGTAAGAACTGAATATATATGCGTAAGACTGAATATATATGCATAAGATCGGAATATATGTGTAAGAACTGGACATATATGCGTAAGAATTGAATATATATGCGTAAGAACTGAATATATGTGTAAGAACTGAATATATGCGTAAAACTGAATATATATTTGTAAGAACTGAATATATATGTGTAAGAACTGAATATATATGTGTAAAAACTGAATATATATGCGTAAGAACGGAATATATGCGTAAGAACTGAATATATATGCGTAAGAACTGAATATATATCTGTAAGAACTGAATATATATGTGTAAGAACTGAATATATATGCGTAAGAACGGAATATATATGTGTAATAACTGAATATATATGTGTAAGAACTGAATATATATGTGTTAGAACGGAATATATATGTGTAAGAACTGAATATATATGTGTAAGAGCTGAATATATATGTGTAAGAACTGAATATATATGCGTAAGAACTGAATATATATGCGTAAGATCGGAATATATGTGTAAGAACTGAATATATGCGTAAAAACTGATATATATGTGTAAGAACTGAATATATTTGTGTAAGAACTGCATATATATGTGTAAGAACTGAATATATATGCTTAAGAACGGAATATATATGTGTAAGAACTGAATATATTTGTGTAAGAACTGCATATATATGTGCAAGAATTGAATATATATGTGTAAGAACTGAATATATATGTGTAAGAACTGAATATATATGTGTAAGAACTGAATATATATGTATAAGAACTGAATATATATGTGTAAGAACGGAATATATATGTGTAAGAACTGAATATATATGTGTAAGAACTGAATATATATGTGTTAGAACGGAATATATATGCGTAAGAACGGAATATATATGTGTAAGAACGGAATATATACGTGTAAGAACTGAATATATATGTGTAGAACTGAATATATATGTGTAAGAACTGAATATATGTGTAAGAACTGAAAATATATGTGTAAGAGCTGAATATATATGTGTAAGAACTGAATATATATGCGTAAGAACTGAATATATATGCGTAAGATCGGAATATATGTGTAAGAACTGAACATATATGCGTAAGAATTGAATATATACGCGTAAGAACTGAATATATGCGTAAGAACTGAATATATGCGTAAGAACGGAATATATATGCGTAAGAACTGAATATATATGTGTAAGAACTGAATATATATGTGTAAGAACTGAATATATATGCGTAAGAACGGAATATATATGTGTAAGAACTGAATATATATGTATAAGAACTGAATATATATGTGTAAGAACTGAATATATATGTGTAAGAACTAAATATATATGCATAAGAACGGAATATTTGCGTAAGAACTGAATATATATGTGTTAGAAGTGAATATATATGTGTAAGAACTGAATACATATGTGTAAGAACTGAATATATATGTGTAAGAGCTGAATATATATGCGTAAGAACTGAATATATGCGTAAGAACTGAATATATGCGTAAGAAATGAATATATGCGTAAGAACTGAATATATATGTATAAGAACTGAATATATTTGTGTAAGAACTGCATATATATGTGTAAGAACTGAATATATATGCGTAAGAAAGGAATATATATGTGTAAGAACTGAATATATATGTGTAAGAACTGAATATATATGTGTTAGAACTGAATATATATGTGTAAGAACTGAATATATATATGTAAGAGCTGAATATATATGTGTAAGTACTGAATATGTATGCGTAAGAACTGAATATATATGCGTAAGACCGGAATATATGTGTAAGAACTGAACATATATGCGTAAGAATTGAATATATATGCGTAAAAACTGAATATATGCGTAAGAACTGAATATATGCGTAAGAACTGAATATATATGTGTAAGAACTGAATATATATGTGTAAGAACTGAATATATATGTGTAAGAACTGAATATATATGCTGTTAGAACTGAATATATATGTGTAAGAAATGAATATATATGTGTAAGAACTGAATATATATTTGTAAGAGCTGAATATATATGTGTAAGAACTGAATATATGCGTTAGAACTGAATATATGCGTAAGAACTGAATATATATGTGTAAGAACTGAATATATTTGTGTAAGAACTGCATATATATGTGTAAGAACTGAATATATATGCGTAAGAAAGGAATATATGTGTAAGAACTGAATATATATGTGTAAGAACTGAATTTATATGTGTTAGAACGGAATATATATGTGTAATAACTGAATATATTTGTGTAAGAACTGAATATATATGTGTAAGAGCTAAATATATATGTGTAAGAACTGAATATATATGCGTAAGAACTGAATATATATGCGTAAGATCGGAATATATGTGTAAGAACTGGACATATATGCGTAAGAATTGAATATATATGCGTAAGAACTGAATATATGTATAAGAACTGAATATATGCGTAAAAACTGAATATATATGTGTAAGAACTGAATATATTTGTGTAAGAACTGCAGATATATGTGTAAGAATTGAATATATATGCGTAAGAACGGAATATATATGCGTAAGAACTGAATATATATGCGTAATAACTGAACATATATGCTTAAAAACTGAATTGTATGCTTAAGAACGGAATATATATGCGTAAGAACTGAATATATATGTCTAAGAACTGAATATATATGTGTAAGAACTGAATATATATGCGTAAGAATGGAATATATATGTGTAAGAACTGAATATATATGTATAAGAACTGAATATATATGTGTAAGAACTGAATATATATGTGTAAGAACTGAATAAATATGCGTAAGAATGGAATATATATGTGTAAGAACTGAATATATATGTGTAAGAACTGAATATATATGTGTAAGAACTGAATATATTCGTAAGAACTGAATATATGCGTAAGAACGGAATATATATGCGTAAGAACTGAATATATATGTGTAAGAACTGAATATATATGTGTAAGAACTGAATATATATGCGTAAGAACGGAATATATATGTGTAAGAACTGAATATATATGTATAAGAACTGAATATATATGTGTAAGAACTGAATATATATGTGTAAGAACTAAATATATATGCATAAGAACGGAATATTTGCGTAAGAACTGAATATATATGTGTTAGAAGTGAATATATATGTGTAAGAACTGAATACATATGTGTAAGAACTGAATATATATGTGTAAGAGCTGAATATATATGCGTAAGAACTAAATATATGCGTAAGAACTGAATATATGCGTAAGAAATGAATATATGCGTAAGAACTGAATATATATGTATAAGAACTGAATATATTTGTGTAAGAACTGCATATATATGTGTAAAAACTGAATATATATGCGTAAGAAAGGAATATATATGTGTAAGAACTGAATATATATGTGTAAGAACTGAATAGATATGTGTTAGAACTGAATATATATGTGTAAGAACTGAATATATATATGTAAGAGCTGAATATATATGTGTAAGTACTGAATATGTATGCGTAAGAACTGAATATATATGCGTAAGACCGGAATATATGTGTAAGAACTGAACATATATGCGTAAGAATTGAATATATATGCGTAAAAACTGAATATATGCGTAAGAACTGAATATATGCGTAAGAACTGAATATATATGTGTAAGAACTGAATATATATGTGTAAGAACTGAATATATATGTGTTAGAACGGAATATATATGTGTAAGAACTGAATATATATGTGTAAGAACTGAATATATATGTGTAAGAACTGAATATATATGCGTAAGAACTGAATATATATGCGTAAGATCGGAATATATGTGTAAGAACTGGACATATATGCGTAAGAATTGAATATATATGCGTAAGAACTGAATATATGTGTAAGAACTGAATATATGCGTAAAAACTGAATATATATTTGTAAGAACTGAATATATATGTGTAAGAACTGAATATATATGTGTAAAAACTGAATATATATGCGTAAGAACGGAATATATATGCGTAAGAACTGAATATATATGCGTAAGAACTGAATATATATCTGTTAGAACTGAATATATATGTGTAAGAACTGAATATATATGCGTAAGAACGGAATATATATGTGTAATAACTGAATATATATGTGTAAGAACTGAATATATATGTGTTAGAACGGAATATATATGTGTAAGAACTGAATATATATGTGTAAGAGCTGAATATATATGTGTAAGAACTGAATATATATGCGTAAGAACTGAATATATATGCGTAAGATCGGAATATATGTGTAAGAACTGAATATATGCGTAAAAACTGAATATATATGTGTAAGAACTGAATATATTTGTGTAAGAACTGCATATATATGTGTAAGAACTGAATATATATGCTTAAGAACGGAATATATATGTGTAAGAACTGAATATATTTGTGTAAGAACTGCATATATATGTGCAAGAATTGAATATATATGTGTAAGAACTGAATATATATGTGTAAGAACTGAATATATATGTGTAAGAACTGAATATATATGTATAAGAACTGAATATATATGTGTAAGAACGGAATATATATGTGTAAGAACTGAATATATATGTGTAAGAACTGAATATATATGTGTTAGAACGGAATATATATGCGTAAGAACGGAATATATATGTGTAAGAACGGAATATATACGTGTAAGAACTGAATATATATGTGTAGAACTGAATATATATGTGTAAGAACTGAATATATGTGTAAGAACTGAAAATATATGTGTAAGAGCTGAATATATATGTGTAAGAACTGAATATATATGCGTAAGAACTGAATATATATGCGTAAGATCGGAATATATGTGTAAGAACTGAACATATATGCGTAAGAATTGAATATATACGCGTAAGAACTGAATATATGCGTAAGAACTGAATATATGCGTAAGAACGGAATATATATGCGTAAGAACTGAATATATATGTGTAAGAACTGAATATATATGTGTAAGAACTGAATATATATGCGTAAGAACGGAATATATATGTGTAAGAACTGAATATATATGTATAAGAACTGAATATATATGTGTAAGAACTGAATATATATGTGTAAGAACTAAATATATATGCATAAGAACGGAATATTTGCGTAAGAACTGAATATATATGTGTTAGAAGTGAATATATATGTGTAAGAACTGAATACATATGTGTAAGAACTGAATATATATGTGTAAGAGCTGAATATATATGCGTAAGAACTGAATATATGCGTAAGAACTGAATATATGCGTAAGAAATGAATATATGCGTAAGAACTGAATATATATGTATAAGAACTGAATATATTTGTGTAAGAACTGCATATATATGTGTAAGAACTGAATATATATGCGTAAGAAAGGAATATATATGTGTAAGAACTGAATATATATGTGTAAGAACTGAATATATATGTGTTAGAACTGAATATATATATGTGTAAGAACTGAATATATATATGTAAGAGCTGAATATATATGTGTAAGTACTGAATATGTATGCGTAAGAACTGAATATATATGCGTAAGACCGGAATATATGTGTAAGAACTGAACATATATGCGTAAGAATTGAATATATATGCGTAAAAACTGAATATATGCGTAAGAACTGAATATATGCGTAAGAACTGAATATATATGTGTAAGAACTGAATATATATGTGTAAGAACTGAATATATATGTGTTAGAACGGAATATATATGTGTAAGAACTGAATATATATGTGTAAGAACTGAATATATATGCGTAAGAACTGAATATATATGCGTAAGAACTGAATATATATGCGTAAGATCGGAATATATGTGTAAGAACTGGACATATATGCGTAAGAATTGAATATATATGCGTAAGAACTGAATATATGTGTAAGAACTGAATATATGCGTAAAAACTGAATATATATTTGTAAGAACTGAATATATATGTGTAAGAACTGAATATATATGTGTAAAAACTGAATATATATGCGTAAGAACGGAATATATATGCGTAAGAACTGAATATATATGCGTAAGAACTGAATATATATCTGTAAGAACTGAATATATATGTGTAAGAACTGAATATATATGCGTAAGAACGGAATATATATGTGTAATAACTGAATATATATGTGTAAGAACTGAATATATATGTGTTAGAACGGAATATATATGTGTAAGAACTGAATATATATGTGTAAGAGCTGAATATATATGTGTAAGAACTGAATATATATGCGTAAGAACTGAATATATATGCGTAAGATCGGAATATATGTGTAAGAACTGAATATATGCGTAAAAACTGAATATATATGTGTAAGAACTGAATATATTTGTGTAAGAACTGCATATATATGTGTAAGAACTGAATATATATGCTTAAGAACGGAATATATATGTGTAAGAACTGAATATATTTGTGTAAGAACTGCATATATATGTGCAAGAATTGAATATATATGTGTAAGAACTGAATATATATGTGTAAGAACTGAATATATATGTGTAAGAACTGAATATATATGTATAAGAACTGAATATATATGTGTAAGAACGGAATATATATGTGTAAGAACTGAATATATATGTGTAAGAACTGAATATATATGTGTTAGAACGGAATATATATGCGTAAGAACGGAATATATATGTGTAAGAACGGAATATATACGTGTAAGAACTGAATATATATGTGTAGAACTGAATATATATGTGTAAGAACTGAATATATGTGTAAGAACTGACAATATATGTGTAAGAGCTGAATATATATGTGTAAGAACTGAATATATATGCGTAAGAACTGAATATATATGCGTAAGATCGGAATATATGTGTAAGAACTGAACATATATGCGTAAGAATTGAATATATACGCGTAAGAACTGAATATATGCGTAAGAACTGAATATATGCGTAAGAACTGAATATATATGTGTAAGAACTGAATATATTTGTGTAAGAACTGCATATATATGTGTAAGAACTGAATATATATGTGTAAGAACTGAATATATATGTGTAAGAACTGAATATATATTTCTTAGAACGGAATATATATGTGTAAGAACTGAATATATATGTGTTAGAACGGAATATATATGTGTAAGAACTGAATATATATGCATAAGAACTGAATATATATGTGTTAGAACTGAATATATATGTGTAAGA
Organism: Cyrtodaria siliqua; assembly: GCA_037043455.1. Lineage (NCBI taxonomy): Eukaryota > Metazoa > Mollusca > Bivalvia > Adapedonta > Hiatellidae > Cyrtodaria > Cyrtodaria siliqua. Next base: position 13,934 of record JAWPHD010022939.1, on the reverse strand, counting down.
AATGAATATATATGTGTAAGAACTGAATATATATTTGTAAGAGCTGAATATATATTCGTAAGAACTGAATATATGCGTAAGAACTGAATATATGCGTAAGAACTGAATATATATGTGTAAGAACTGAATATATTTGTGTAAGAACTGCATATATATGTGTAAGAACTGAATATATATGCGTAAGAAAGGAATATATGTGTAAGAACTGAATATATATGTGTAAGAACTGAATATATATGTGTTAGAACGGAATATATATGTGTAATAACTGAATATATTTGTGTAAGAACTGAATATATATGTGTAAGAGCTAAATATATATGTGTAAGAATTGAATATATATGCGTAAGAACTGAATATATATGCGTAAGATCGGAATATATGTGTAAGAACTGGACATATATGCGTAAGAATTGCTTATTTGACGACGTACTCCCAATATATGTGAATAAAAGATAAAAAACACACACCCGACAGTTTTCACTCTTTTATATGCATGATATTAATTTGTGGAAAATCTGGCCACAGCAGCTTTGTGTAATTATGTCCAACCAAAAGGTCGGAATGTCTCATCACTTGCTCTCTCTGCCAACATTTGCTACATGTATATATTGCCATCATTTGCATTGCCATCATATGCCATTGCCATCATTTGTATTGCCATCATTTGCATTGCCATCATATGCTATTGCCATCATATGCTATTGCCATTGCCATCATATGCTATTGCCATATGCTGTTTCTATCATTTTGCATTGCCATAATTTGCTATTGCCATATATAATAAATGCTATTAATTTTCATCCTTCAAGCTCCAAAAATTAGAGAGTACACGGGTTATGCACAATAGATCCGGGCAACACCCTAATCTCTAATTATGCCATGACAAATTTTTAGGATGAAATTTATGAATTAGAATGTCGATAGACTGAAACACCTTCCACAGCCAGGATGATCACCATTGGTGAAGCCGTTGGTCAGGGGAGATAATCCAGTCATACGACGGTGACTAAAATAGATCCACTGCGATAAGGACACTCGACAGCCGGTTGATCACCAGTGTAACCCAGTGAAGCCATGGCCAGGGGAGATAATCCATTTACCGCATTACCGATGAGACATTCCAAACCCTTGGCCGGTAGAATTTCGCCACAGCAAATTACATTAATTTGTCCCCCAATTATAACGGGCAAGGAATAACGGTTCAATCAAGCCTTATTATGTCTGGGTTTGATATGAATGACATAATTGAGTTTTTTAATGGATTTAAAAATATAGAATTGCCCTCGTCAGTTAAGTGTGTTCCATCCCGTACATTAAACAAATTTGTATCAGTCACTGAGGTGTTGTGTACCATGATTTTAAGTAAACCGAAAGTAGACTTACATGCGAGTATTATCAAAGTACTGCACCTACTAAACTTCTCATTTAATAGTTTATACACCATTTATATGGGTTTCTAACGCCTGATATGACTTGTGTATGCATTCACGACACCTAAGTTGTAAAAGTAGCAGGTGTCAAACCGGTCTCGAAACAGTATGATATATACAGTGCAATATGCGTTACTGGGATGGGCCAGTCCGCAGACAACTTGTACAGATTACGAAACCTAACAACCGACAGTAGTACATTTTTATAGATTAGATTTGTGTTGGTTGCCATACTAGCAGTTACGAGCCTTCTGGCGCCTGACTGAATATATTCCAAAGATGGCTGGGCATATTCTCTGGCTCTTGTTCTGCCCAAGGTGCAAGGCGACGAAATTTGTCTAACTGTAATCGAGAAAGGCAATCGGTTAATACATTACTCTTTCCACTGATATGTTTTGATTTTACGGTGACATTGAGTTCCAAGCATTTCACTGTGAAAGCTCTTAGCAAAACCATAACATTTACTGATTTAGAAGACCTTGTATTAATTATGTGCACCACTGCCATGTTGTCACATAGGAATATTATCTTTTTATTGCGCAAACTGTCCCCCCAAATGTGTAATGACACCAACAGTGGAAAAAAATCGAGCACTGTGATATCATTAGTTATTCCATTCTTAAACCAATCCTCAGGCCATACTGCACTTATCCATTTTCTTGCAAATAATGCACCAAATCCCAAACCTGTACCTGCAGCACTATCTGTGTACAACTGCACATCAGCATTAGATACCCAAAATCGGTCATGGAAAACGGACACTCCATTGAAATCATTAAAAAAGGTCAACCACATGGCTAAATCTTGACGAATGCCTTTGTTAATTCTAATGTGGTGGTGCGGTTTGGTCAGGCCGCAAATTGAATCAATTAGTCTTCTACAAAATGGTCTTCCCGGTACAATTGCTCTACATGCAAAATTGAGTACACCGATTAGCGACTGCATCATTCTCAAAGTGACCTTTTCTTTATTTAACATTTCTTGTATTTTTTTAATGATTTCTGCAATCTTTTCTTTTGGGATCCGTATTACCATTTCCTCTGAATCTAGTTCAAGGCCTAAGAAACAAATTATTGTTTTGGGACCCTCTGTTTTATCTTGCGCAATGGGTACCCCAAGACGTTGCATACATCGATCAAAATGCTCCATAAGACGCTTACACTCTGTTGTATCTTTTTTACCTCCAAATAGAAAGTCGTCAAGATAATGTATTAATGTGCGGACTGGTGCCTTGTTTTTTATGCAAAATTCTAGAAACCTAGCAAACTTTTCAAACGTACTGCAACTAATTGAACACCCAAAAGGCATGCATTTGTCAAAATAATATTTTCCTTCAAACGTAAAACCAAGTAATTCAAAGTCTTGTGGTTGAACCGGTAATAATCGGAAAGCTGATTTTATATCTGCTTTTCCAAGTAAACACCCTTTCCCTAGGTCTTGTACCATGTGCACTGCTTCGTCAAAGTTTGTGTATTGAACCGACGACAGCTGCGGATCAATATAGTCATTGACAGAATAGCCCTGCGGATATGATAGGTGATGTATTAACCTAAAGTCACCGGGTACTTTCTTAGGAACTAATCCAATAGGAGATATACGTAAATTAGGTAATGGTCTGGCGTCATAAGGACCTGCAACCCGGCCTGCTAATATTTCTTTATCTATTTTACTTTTAACCATTTTAGGATTTATTTTTGCAGACACTAGATTTTTTGCCTCTGTAGGTACACGTGAACCTTCATAATGTATTGGGAACCCGTTTTTAAAACCACTTAAAATAATATTTGAATCATCATGTTTATATTTTAATAATTCCGCCTCAATGTTCGCTAAATTAATTGGTGTAGTTGCTAAGCAGTACAATTCATTATTGCTTGTACTATCATTAGTGCCTGTAGTATGCACGCCCCCCTCGGCTAGATCTACCTCTGAACCCCCGAAATGCACTTGTCCCCCTTGGAATGTAATGATTTGTGTTCGTGTATGATTGTGCAGGTGCTGTGCTCGCCGTCGGGCAATTCAATCTACTGTGCTGAGTATTATGGCACACTGCACAAACATGGCTGTATTTGCAATTAAAATACACACAACTCCCTCTATTAAAATCATTACAAGGCGCTGATAAGCCCATTACACTTCTAAATTGGGGGCTGGGGTTGGCCTTGCTTTCATTCGTATGCTGGCCAAATACTGCCTGTGTGCCCGTGTTTACGGACATCACCCTCAACCACAATTCGGAATTTATACTACCCCATGAAGCTGGCCTTACCGCTTGACGTAGACGAAATTGTTCGTCATAAATACGCCAGGCATAACCTGCATGACGATAGGCGGCCTCCCTAATCACGGACATGTACTGAATTAATTCAGCCGCTTTGTCATGTCTTTTAATATAAATGCACATGAATACCAAGAAAGCATCGGTCCATTTTTCAATATTTGGAATTTTTTCGTTGACATGTTTTGATTTTGATTCCAACACACCGTTTGCATTGACCACCAACGCACCAGTACCTGCGCACATTTCTAGCAATTCAATATTTCCCTTAAGTAAAACCGCTATATTGACATAATGATTTTGCCAAATTTTTTGACAAATTTGCAAAGGGACGTGAATCGCGACATCGTCCCCTCCACACCTCATGATTGGCTGAACATCAGCCTGACCCAAATCAATACTATTCGGCTCGTCAATTATTCCGGATTCATTAAGCAATCCTTCGAAATCAATAAACCTACGCTGTGTAGTATTACCCTTGCTGGTTGGGTCGATATCGACCTCTTCCTCGTCCGCATGAAGACGAACGTTTTCAACATTCTCCGGAGCCGGCGCCGGTGTCTCCGATTTGTTTGCCTTCTTCGTTGCCGATGGGGCCATCGTCCCCACAGATTGGCTTCTGGTCGTTCGCTTTTTTGATCTGGCATCAACCTTAGCTTTACCACGACCGGACATGCTTAAAATCGTTAAGATTACTCGGATGATAATTTACTTCGAACTTTCTTTTTCGCAGAAGAGACGGAAGAGGAATTGAACTTTATCGCGCATGCGCAGTTGTTAAATAATTCAATAGTACAAGTCGGCATCTCCCTCAACTATACTCGTACGCGAAAATAAAGGTGGCTATTTTTAACAAGTGGCAATAGCCAAACTTATATATGCGTAAGAACTGAATATATGTATAAGAACTGAATATATGCGTAAAAACTGAATATATATGTGTAAGAACTGAATATATTTGTGTAAGAACTGCAGATATATGTGTAAGAATTGAATATATATGCGTAAGAACGGAATATATATGCGTAAGAACTGAATATATATGCGTAAGAACTGAATATATATGCGTAAAAACTGAATTGTATGCTTAAGAACGGAATATATATGCGTAAGAACTGAATATATATGTCTAAGAACTGAATATATATGTGTAAGAACTGAATATATATGCGTAAGAACGGAATATATATGTGTAAGAACTGAATATATATGTATAAGAACTGAATATATATGTGTAAGAACTGAATATATATGTGTAAGAACTGAATATATGCGTAAGAACTGAATATATGCGTAAGAACGGAATATATATGCGTAAGAACTGAATATATATGTGTAAGAACGGAATATATATGTGTAAGAACTGAATATATATGTATAAGAACTGAATATATATGTGTAAGAACTGAATATATATGTTTAAGAACTGAATATATGCATAAGAACGGAATATTTGCGTAAGAACTGAATATATATGTGTTAGAAGTGAATATATATGTGTAAGAACTGAATACATATGTGTAAGAACTGAATATATATGTGTAAGAGCTGAATATATATGCGTAAGAACTGAATATATGCGTAAGAACTGAATATATGCGTAAGAAATGAATATATGCGTAAGAACTGAATATATATGTATAAGAACTGAATATATTTGTGTAAGAACTGTATATATATGTGTAAGAACTGAATATATATGCGTAAGAAAGGAATATATATGTGTAAGAACTGAATATATATGTGTAAGAACTGAATATATATGTGTTAGAACTGAATATATATGTGTAAGAACTGAATATATATAATTAAGAGCTGAATATATATGTGTAAGTACTGAATATGTTTGCGTAAGAACTGAATATATATGCGTAAGATCGGAATATATGTGTAAGAACTGAACATATATGCGTAAGAATTGAATATATATGCGTAAAAACTGAATATATGCGTAAGAACTGAATATATGCGTAAGAACTGAATATATTTGTGTAAGAACGGAATATATATGCGTAAGAACTGAATATATATGCGTAAGAACTGAATATATATCTGTAAGAACTGAATATATATGTGTAAGAACTGAATATATATGCGTAAGAACGGAATATATATGTGTAAGAACTGAATATATATGTGTAAGAACTGAATATATATGTGTTAGAACGGAATATATATGTGTAAGAACTGAATATATATGTGTAAGAGCTGAATATATATGTGTAAGAACTGAATATATATGCGTAAGAACTGAATATATATGGGTAAGATCGGAATATATGTGTAAGAACTGAATATATGCGTAAAAACTGAATATATATGTGTAAGAACTGAATATATTTGTGTAAGAACTGCATATATATGTGTAAGAACTGAATATATATGCGTAAGAACGGAATATATATGTGTAAGAACTGAATATATTTGTGTAAGAACTGCATATATATGTGCAAGAATTGAATATATATGTGTAAGAACTGAATATATATGTGTAAGAACTGAATATATATGTGTAAGAACTGAATATATATGTATAAGAACTGAATATATATGTGTAAGAACGGAATATATATGTGTAAGAACTGAATATATATGTGTAAGAACTGAATATATATGTGTTAGAACGGAATATATATGCGTAAGAACGGAATATATATGTGTAAGAACTGAATATATACGTGTAAGAACTGAATATATATGTGTAGATCTGAATGTATATGTGTAAGAACTGAATATATGTGTAAGAACTGAATATATATGTGTAAGAGCTGAATATATATGTGTAAGAACTGAATATATAGGCGTAAGAACTGAATATATATGCGTAAGATCGGAATATATGTGTAAGAACTGAACAAATATGCGTAAGAATTGAATATATACGCGTAAGAACTGAATATATGCGTAAGAACTGAATATATGCGTAAGAACTGAATATATATGTGTAAGAACTGAATATATTTGTGTAAGAACTGCATATATATGTGTAAGAACTGAATATATATGTGTAAGAACTGAATATATATGTGTAAGAACTGAATATATATTTCTTAGAACGGAATATATATGTGTAAGAACTGAATATATATGTGTTAGAACGGAATATATATGTGTAAGAACTGAATATATATGCGTAAGAACGGAATATATATGTGTAAGAACGGAATATATATGTGTAAAAACTGAATATATATGTGTAAGAACTGAATATATATGTGTTAGAACTGAATATATATGTGTAAAAACTGAATATATATATGTAAGAACTGAATATATATGTGTAAGAGCTGAATATATATGTGTAAGAACTAAATATATATGCGTAAGAACTGAAAATATATGCGTTAGATCGGAATATATGTGTAAGAACTGAACATATATGCGTAATAATTGAATATATATGCGTAAGAACTGAATATATGCGTAAAAACTGAATATATGCGTAAGAACTGAATATACATGTGTAAGAACTAAATATATTTGTGTAAGAACTGCATATATATGTGTAAGAACTGAATATATATGCGTGAGAACGGAATATATATGTGTAAGAACGGAATATATATGTGTAAGAACTGAATATATATGCGTAAAAACTGAATATATATGTGTAAGAACTGAATATATTTGTGTAAGAACTGCATATATATGTGCAAGAATTGAATATATATGCGTAAAAACTGAATATATATGTGTAAGATCGAAATATATGTGTAAGAACTGAACATATATGCGTAAGAATTGAATATATATGCGTAAGAACTGAATATATGCGTAAGAACTGAATATATGCGTAAGAACTGAATATATATGTGTAAGAACTGAATAAATATGCGTAAGAACTGAATATATATGCGTAAGAACTGAATATATATGCGTAAGAACTGAATTTATATGCTTAAGAAAGGATTATATATGCGTAAAAACTGAATATATATGTGTAAGAACTGAATATATATGTGTAAGAACTGAATATGTATGCGTAAGAACTGAATATATATGTGTAAGAACTGAATATATATGTATAAGAACTGAATATATATGTGTAAGAACTGAATATATATGTGTAAGAACTGAATATATGCGTAAGAACTGAATATATGCGTAAGAACTGAATATATATGTGTAAGAACTGAATATATATGCGTAAGAACGGAATATATATGTGTAAGAACTGAATATATATGTGTAAGAACTGAATATATATGTGTAAGAACTGAATATATATGTGTTAGAACGGAATATATATGTGTAAGAACTGAATATATATGCGTAAGAACGGAATATATATGTGTAAGAACTGAATATATATGTGTAAGAACTGAATATATATGTTTTAGAACTATATATATGTGTAAGAACTGAATATATATGAATAAGAACTCAATATATATGTGTAAGAACTGAATATATATGTGTAAGAGCTAAATATATATGTGTAAGAACTCAATATATATGCGTAAGAACTGAATATATATGCGTAAGAACTGAATATATATGCGTAAGAACGGAATATATATGTGTAAGAACTGAATATATTTGTGTTCGAACTGAATATATATGTGTAAGAACTAAATATATATGCGTAAGAACGGAATATATATGCGTAAGAACTGAATATATATGTGTAAGAACTGAATATATAGGCGTTAGAACTGAATATATATGCGTAAGAACTGAATATATATGCGTTAGAACGGAATATATATGCGTAAGAACGGAATATATATGTGTAAGAACTGACTATATTTGTGTAAGAACTGAATATATATGTGTAAGAACTAAATATATATGCGTAAGAATGAAATATATATGTGTAAGAACTGAATATATATGCGTAAGAACTGAAAATATATGCGTAAGATCGGAATATATGTGTAAGAACTGAACATATATGCGTAAGAATTGAATATATATGCGTAAGAACTGAATATATGCGTTAGAACTGAATATATGCGTAAGAACTGAATATATATGTGTAAGAACTGAATATATTTTTTTAAGAACTGCATATATATGTGTAAGAACAGAATATATATGCGTAAGAACGGAATATATATGTGTAAGAACTGAATATATATGTGTAATAACTGAATATATATGTGTTAGAACGGAATATATATGTGTAAGAACTGAATATATATGTGTAAGAACTGAATATATATGTGTAAGAGCTAAATATATATGTGTAAGAACTGAATATATATGCGTAAGAACTGAATATATATGCGTAAGATCGGAATATATGTGTAAGAACTGGACATATATGCGTAAGAATTGAATATATATGCGTAAGAACTGAATATATGTGTAAGAATTGAATATATGCGTAAAACTGAATATATATGTGTAAGAACTAAATATATTTGTGTAAGAACTGCATATATATGTGTAAGAATTGAATATATATGCGTAAGAACGGAATATATATGTGTAAGAACTGAATATATATGTGTAAGAACTGAATATATATGCGTAAGAACTAAATATATATGCGTAAGAACTGAATATATATGCGTAAGAACTGAATATATATGTGTAAGAACTGAATATATATGCGTAATAACTGAATATATATGCGTTAGAACGGAATATATATGTGTAAGAACTGAATATATATGTGTAAAAACTGAATATATATGTGTAAGAACTGAATATATATGTGTAAGAACTGAATATATATGCGTAAGAACTAAATATATATGCGTAAGAACTGAATATATATGCGTAAGAACTGAATATATATGTGTAAGAACTGAATATATATGCGTAAGAACTGAATATATATGCGTTAGAACGGAATATATATGTGTAAGAACTGAATATATATGTGTAAGAACTGAATATATATGTGTTAGAACGGAATATATTTGTGTTAGAACTGCATATATATGTGTAAGAATTGAATATATATGCGTAAGAACGGAATATATATGTGTAAGAACTGAATATATATGTGTAAGAACTGAATATATATGCGTAAGAACTAAATATATATGCTTAAGAACTGAATATATATGCGTAAGAACTGAATATATATGTGTAATAACTGAATATATATGCGTAAGAACTGAATATATATGCGTAAGAACGGAATATATATGTGTAAGAACTGAATATATATGTGTAAGTACTGAGTATATATGTGTTAGAACGGAATATATATGTGTAAGAACTGAATATATATGCGTAAGAACGGAATATATATGTGTAAGAACTGAATATATATGTGTAAGAACTGAATATATATGTGTTAGAACTGAATATATATGTGTAAGAACTTAATATATATGTGTAAGAACTGAATATATATATGTAAGAGCTGAATAGATATGTGTAAGAACTAAATATATATGCGTAAGAACTGAATATATATGCGTAAGATCGGAATATATGTTTAAGAACTGAATATATGCGTAAACACTGAATATATATGTGTAAGAACTGAATATATTTATGTAAGAACTGCATATATATGTGTAAGAACTGAATATATATGCGTAAGAACGGAATATATATGTGTAAGAACTGAATATATATGTATAAGAACTGAATATATGTGTGTAAGAACTGAATATATATGTGTAAGAACTGCATATATATGTGTAAGAACTGAATATATGCGTAAGAACCGAATATATATGTGTAAGAACTGAATATATTTGTGTAAGAACTGAATATATATGTGTAAGAACTGAATATATATGTGTAAGAACTGAATATATATGTCTTAGAACGGAATATATATGTGTAAGAACTGAATATATATGTCTTAGAACGGAATATATATGTGTAAGAACTGAATATATATGCATAAGAACGGAATATATATGTGTAAGAACGGAATATATATGTGTAAGAACTGAATATATATGTGTAAGAACTGAATATATATGTGTAAGAACTGAATATATATGTGTAAGAACTGAATATATATGTGTAAGAACGGAATATATATGTGTAAGAACTGAATATATAGGCGTTAGAACTGAATATATATGCGTAAGAACTGAATATATATGCGTTAGAACGGAATATATATGCGTAAGAACGGAATATATATGTGTAAGAACTGACTATATTTGTGTAAGAACTGAATATATATGTGTAAGAACTAAATATATATGCGTAAGAATGAAATATATATGTGTAAGAACTGAATATATATGCGTAAGAACTGAAAATATATGCGTAAGATCGGAATATATGTGTAAGAACTGAACATATATGCGTAAGAATTGAATATATATGCGTAAGAACTGAATATATGCGTTAGAACTGAATATATGCGTAAGAACTGAATATATATGTGTAAGAACTGAATATATTTTTGTAAGAACTGCATATATATGTGTAAGAACAGAATATATATGCGTAAGAACAGAATATATATGTGTAAGAACTGAATATATATGTGTAATAACTGAATATATATGTGTTAGAACGGAATATATATGTGTAAGAACTGAATATATATGTGTAAGAACTGAATATATATGTGTAAGAGCTAAATATATATGTGTAAGAACTGAATATATATGCGTAAGAACTGAATATATATGCGTAAGATCGGAATATATGTGTAAGAACTGAATATATGCGTAAACACTGTATATATATGTGTAAGAACTGAATATATTTATGTAAGAACTGCATATATATGTGTAAGAACTGAATATATATGCGTAAGAACTGAATATATATGTGTAAGAACTGAATATATATGTATAAGAACTGAATATATGTGTGTAAGAACTGAATATATATGTGTAAGAACTGCATATATATGTGTAAGAACTGAATATATGCGTAAGAACTGAATATATATGTGTAAGAACTGAATATATTTGTGTAAGAACTGCATATATATGTGTAAGAACTGAATATATATGTGTAAGAACTGAATATATATGTGTAAGAACTGAATATATATGTCTTAGAACGGAATATATATGTGTAAGAACTGAATATATATGTCTTAGAACGGAATATATATGTGTAAGAACTGAATATATATGCATAAGAACGGAATATATATGTGTAAGAACGGAATATATATGTGTAAGAACTGAATATATATGTGTAAGAACTGAATATATATGTGTTAGAACTGAATATATATGTGTAAGAACTGAATATATATGTGTAAGAACGGAATATATATGTGTAAGAACTGAATATATAGGCGTTAGAACTGAATATATATGCGTAAGAACTGAATATATATGCGTTAGAACGGAATATATATGCGTAAGAACGGAATATATATGTGTAAGAACTGACTATATTTGTGTAAGAACTGAATATATATGTGTAAGAACTAAATATATATGCGTAAGAATGAAATATATATGTGTAAGAACTGAATATATATGCGTAAGAACTGAAAATATATGCGTAAGATCGGAATATATGTGTAAGAACTGAACATATATGCGTAAGAATTGAATATATATGCGTAAGAACTGAATATATGCGTTAGAACTGAATATATGCGTAAGAACTGAATATATATGTGTAAGAACTGAATATATTTTTGTAAGAACTGCATATATATGTGTAAGAACAGAATATATATGCGTAAGAAGGGAATATATATGTGTAAGAACTGAATATATATGTGTAATAACTGAATATATATGTGTTAGAACGGAATATATATGTGTAAGAACTGAATATATGTGTAAGAACTGAATATATATGTGTAAGAGCTAAATATATATGTGTAAGAACTGAATATATATGCGTAAGAACTGAAAATATATGCGTAAGATCGGAATATATGTGTAAGAACTGGACATATATGCGTAAGAATTGAATATATATGCGTAAGAACTGAATATATGTGTAAGAACTGAATATATGCGTAAAACTGAATATATATGTGTAAGAACTAAATATATTTGTGTAAGAACTGCATATATATGTGTAAGAATTGAATATATATAAGTAAGAACGGAATATATATGTGTAAGAACTGAATATATATGTGTAAGAACTGAATATATATGCGTAAGAACTAAATATATATGCGTAAGAACTGAATATATATGCGTAAGAACTGAATATATATGTGTAAGAACTGAATATTTATGCGTAAGAACTGAATATATATGCGTTAGAACGGAATATATATGTGTAAGAACTGAATATATATGTGTAAGAACTGAATATATATGTGTTAGAACGGAATATATTTGTGTTAGAACTGCATATATATGTGTAAGAATTGAATATATATGCGTAAGAATGGAATATATATGTGTAAGAACTGAATATATATGTGTAAGAACTGAATATATATGCGTAAGAACTAAATATATATGCGTAAGAACTGAATATATATGCGTAAGAACTGAATATATATGTGTAATAACTGAATATATATGCGTAAGAACTGAATATATATGCGTAAGAACGGAATATATATGTGTAAGAACTGAATATATATGTGTAAGTACTGAGTATATATGTGTTAGAACGGAATATATATGTGTAAGAACTGAATATATATGCGTAAGAACGGAATATATATGTGTAAGAACTGAATATATATGTGTAAGAACTGATTATATATGTGTTAGAACTGAATATATATGTGCAAGAACTGAATATATATGTGTAAGAACTGAATATATATATGTAAGAGCTGAATATATATGTGTAAGAACTAAATATATATGCGTAAGAACTGAATATATATGCGTAAGATCGGAATATATGTTTAAGAACTGAATATATGCGTAAACACTGAATATATATGTGTAAGAACTGAATATATTTATGTAAGAACTGCATATATATGTGTAAGAACTGAATATATATGCGTAAGAACGGAATATATATGTGTAAGAACTGAATATATGTGTGTAAGAACTGAATATATATGTGTAAGTACTGCATATATATGTGTAAGAACTGAATATATGCGTAAGAACTGAATATATATGTGTAAGAACTGAATATATTTGTGTAAGAACTGCATATATATGTGTAAGAACTGAATATATATGTGTAAGAACTGAATATATATGTGTAAGAACTGAATATATATGTCTTAGAACGGAATATATATGTGTAAGAACTGAATATATATGTCTTAGAACGGAATATATATGTGTAAGAATTGAATATATATGCGTAAGAACCGAATATATGTGTTAGAACAGAATATATATGTGTAGAACTGAATATATATGTGTAAGAACTGAATATATATGTGT